>LPNX010619451.1:97311-110838 GCA_001517045.1 Pseudotsuga menziesii
TGGTTGAGGGGTTTTGACTCAGGATGGTCATGTAATTTGTTACGAATCCAAAAAATTGAAGGATCACGAAAAAAATTACGTTGTACATGACATGGAATTAGCAGTCATCGTCCATGTTCTTAAAATCTGGCGACATTATTTGGTAGAGAAGAAATTATTGTTGTTAATTGATAACAATGGACTAAAATACTTGTTTGACCAAAAGACATTAAATGCTTTCCAGGCTAGATGGATTTCATTTTTGAGTGAATATGAATTTGAAATTAGGCATATTAAAGGAAAAGAAAACATAGTAGAAAATGATCTTAGTTAGAAGCAACATGAATTGCATATTGTACTAATTGGTGGTTATGACTCAAAATTTAGAAATTTGTTGAAAATAGTATCAGTTCAAGACCCCAAATATAAAAAATTGTTGAAAAAATGTACTAACATATATGAATATGCTGCTGAGAATGTACATCATATAGATGCAGGAATATTTTTTGCGTTTCAAAATCAAATTTATGTGCTTAATCAACCAAATATTAAACAAATAATATTTAGAGATTTGCATGATAGTCCTTATGTAGGACACTCAAGGTACCAAAAACTCATAACAACATTGAAAAAAGATTTTTATTAGCCCAATATGAAAAGAGAAGAAGTTGAATATGTAGCCAAGTACCTTGAATGTCAACAAGTTAAGGTTGTTCACCAACATCTAGTCAAAATATTGAAACTAATACCCATTCCAGAATGGAAATGGGAAACTATAACCATGGATTTTATAACTGGGTTACCTAGAACAAAAAAAATAGAATGACTCAATCATGGTTGTGGTAGACAAATTGAGCAAAGCATCACACTTTATACCCGAAAAGTAGACCTATAAAGCTATAAACATTGTTGATATATTTATGAGAGAATTTTTTAGACTTCATGGGATACCAAAAACAGTTATTACTAATCGAGATGCAAAATTTACCCAAAATTTTTGGAAATCATTGTTTACAGGTATGACACAAAGTTGAAATTTAGTACAACATGCCATCCTCAAACAGATGGTCAAACAGAGCAGATAAACCAGATACTAGAAGATATGTTAAGGATGTATGTAATGAATCAACCTGGTAAGTGGTAAGACTATAATCATTTAGTTGAATTTTCCTACAATAACAGTTATCAAGCTTCCCTCAAAATGAGCCCCTTCGAGGTATTATATAGTAGAAGGTGTAAAGTACCCCTCAATTGGGTAAATTTTGAGGATAGGATGACCTTAGCACCAGACATGCTAGCACATATGAAAATAATGGTACAAGAAATAAAGAAGAACCTAAAGGTTGCATAGGACAGACAAAAAATCTATGCCGACAGAAAAAGGACAGCTAAATAATACAGTGTAGGGGAACATGTGTTCCTAAGGATCAAACCAAAAAAATCACCTCGAGAACATGATTATGTGCCAAACTTGCACCCAGATTTGTGGAACCCTTTGAAGTACTGGCTAGAGTGGGGTCGGTAGCTTATCAACTAGCTCTACCTCCACACATAATAATTTGTGATGTTTTCATGTTTCTTTATTGAAAAAATATATTTTTGATAAAACTCATATCATCGACTAGAATAATGTACAGGTGGAACTAGAGGGATATTTTCACATTCTCGACATCAGAGAGGTGGTGCTTCGAAATCAAACCATCATGCAATATAAAGTTCAATGGGAGCATTATGCTCAAGATGAAGCTACCTAGGAAAGGGAGGATGTTATGAGACAAGCTTATCCTTTTTTATTTCAAGAATTTAATAAGACTAAATAGTCACCAAGGATAGTGACAAGGTTTTAGGGGGGTAGGGACTGTAATGCCCCTCGTAACATTGAAATTAAATATATTTAATTTTTACTCATGTGATAAAAAAAACTAAAAAACTAATAGAAAGTTTTATTTTAATAAAAAATGTGAATATTTGGATACGAAAGTTAGGCAGCCATGCAATAAATTGACAGAACCTAAGTTTATGTTAGTAAATGAATTCTTAGTTGTCTTTACAAAGACAAATGGTCAATATTAGAGGATACTTAGTTACCAGCTAATAAAGTCCTAGGAAAAAGAGATGAGGGAGCATGCTCAAGAAGAAGAAAAAAGAAAAGAAAGACATGAGAAACAAGGAAAAAGGGAAAGAGAAAAGGGAGCTTCCAGAGAACACCTAGTAGGGTGTAGGCTCTATGAACTTTTAATGATAAAATAGCATAGAGCTTCCAATGAGCATATGAGAGATGCTAGGCTTTGAAGCAGAACTACCATAGAGAACATTGAGAAAGTGTTAGGTTATCTCGTAGCTAACTCTAACCAAAGGACTGGTGGAAACTTGAAGGCTAAGAGAGTGAATCATAAACTCAACTTCTAGGCAAGGGGTTGGAATCCTTGTAGACTGAAAAAAGGTTTCTAGGTTCCTAAGGTTGGGTGGAGCGTGCTTGTTTAACTTCCAACTCCAGGAACACATTCAAAAAAAAATTATTCATAAACCCAACTTTAGTGTATTTGTGAAAATGAATTATTTTATCATTTATTATTGCTACGAGATAAGTACTTGAGTTTAAGTAATTGTTTATACTCATAAAAATGTTAAAGAATATGTGTAAATTCATGGTTGCTCGAGGAGTTTTACTTTTCTCTATAGTTGGCCGTGATTGGTCCCATTTTCTTGATATTAAGGATTAAATATCGTTTTGTAATAATTTAAAATAATTATGCTTGATTGTCGTATAGTACTTTTATTCCTAAAAAAAAAACTCCTAAGAAGGTTTTGTAGTAGATAAACTAAGCATATACCGTAAATGGAAGAAATAATATATAATTCTTGTATTAACCCTAACATCATACATGATACATTTTAACCCTATTGTTTGATATAAACACAAGTGAACTGGTAAAATCAGTTATGCTTACTGTAAATAATAAGGGAATCAATATCAAATTCTCATGAATTTCCAAATGCGAAATTAAAATTTACAGTCGAGTAAGTATAACTCTCTTATCAAACAACACACCAATAAAAGATTATGTATCATATGGTATGGGAAATGACGCGATAATAAAAATAAATTCCAAGAGAGGGTTAAAGATTATATAGTTAGGACCAAAACTAAGAATTTAACCTTGTGCAGGCTCAAACAATACAATCCCTCTACGAATGTTGGGAAATTTATAAAGATACGCTAGAAAAGCCACTTCTTCATCTTATTGTTTTTCTTTTAAAAAACCCGATACAACAACCAGTCAAAACAAGGTTACAAAAAATAAGAAGGGTAAATCTTAACTCAGAAGCTCTCCTTATACAAACATGTGCATGTAAGAAGAGATATTGAAAACCCCTAGTGGAAAGGAACCAACCAGACTTGGCATTTCTATAAAAAATTTCCAAGCTTTATCCTCCACCGTTACAACCTTGAAAGGGAACCGAGAATAGGGGCTTACCCGAAGAAGAAAAGGTCCAAAACAGTGTATGTATTTCCTAGTTAAATCACTGAAGCATTTGAGAATGCAGACCACCTGCAATGGAAACAAATTATGTAAGTTGCAACAGTAGAAGCGAAAATGATATAATGAATTATTTGTATTGATTATAAATAAAAATAAAATTGGAAGGTTATACTATACCTTCCATTCGCCTCTACAGATAGCAGCAGCCTGATATAAAACCCTTGGGTAAACTTAACGAACATCAATAGCCCCAGAACTAAGGATTTTAGGTATCATACATACAATGTAGAGGAATATACGGGCTAGAAGGATGAAAGGAAGAAACACAATGGCCTTGCCATCAATGCCCAAGAGGTCCAAGCCTCAACCAAATGAAATGAGAACTGAAACCTTTGCTTGGAAAAAACCCCAGAATTCTATGATTTCGAGGTAAGCACAAAAAGTAAGAAGCATTCCAATTAGAAAGAAGTTGCATGTGGTGCAGATTACTCCACATTGTTGAGTCGATGGGAAACATAAATGTCAATTGTTAAGTGGGTGTATCATAATGTCAACCATGAACCGAAGTTACAACAACTTGAGTTGACCCTCTACTAGGATTATGTTTTTCTTTGACATCTACACGTATGTAAACAATGCATTAGCTCAAAGAGCTAAGTAAGACTCCAATTCCATTCCTTTATTGCTATTATAGAAGCTTAGGTTGGCTTGGTAATGTATTCATCCTATCACCAAATATCATCCAATTAGGAAAGACTTAGGTGTAAATTCTACCTTTTATGGAAAGCTTATATTAAAAAAAAAAAAATTTTATAGTAATATAAAATGGGTCGAGTCTTGGTATGTTACATATGTATTGTTGGATTCCTCTTTTGATTTCATGTATTCATTCATTAATAGATATGTTATGTCCTAGTCTAGCTCTTTCAATGATATTTTTTGTACACCAAAGATAATTGATGGCATTTTATGTTTCCAAAGTCGATCATGCCCAGAACAACCACACACATATCAAGTTAGATAGTTAAAGAATCATAATCCCTTACACTTTTTCAAACTTTCTTCCATGGAATAAGCAGACCATTATCCCTCCAATCCAAGACCCTCCTTGCATATGTTCTCTTCCCTTCACTAAAATCCTTTGTCAATTTCCCCTCACAAACCATTTGTCTATATATATACCTCCTTCACTTAATCTAGTCATCATATGAGCAGATCCTCAATCATCTGATTTTCTCTTTTAGATACTATGGTTGATCCTTGATCATCTGTTTTTGTCTTTTAGATCCTATGGTTGAATCTCCACAATGGTGTTTCACTCGCTAGCCACACGTTGACCATATTTCTTACATTCCTCTGCATATGTACATGTAACCTCTATTCTCTTCCATCCTCAAAAATCTTCCTCTACATATGCATCTATTGCTTGTGAGCCTCTGCCCCTTCAATAACTCTACTTCCAAGGTGCAAATTCTTTGAACATTTGTTACCATGCTTTAGAATTTCTCTTTTGTATTGGTTATATATAGGAATATTTTTTATGTGTTACAATGTTTGAATATTTTTATTGGAACATAAAGGGGTATTAGATGTTGCATAGATGATTGAACTTACTTAAAAGGTTATTTAATGATTTTTTTAAATATTTTGATTCATTTTTTTATGGAATAAATATTTCCATTCATTATGACAAAATGTTAATAATTAAAAATATTTAATTTAATAGTTTTATGTTGTATTTCAATTTGATTTTATTATAATTACCCTTATGTATTGAGATATAACGGGGTGCAAATTATTTGTTATTTTAATATTTTTTCAATACAATGTGGTGTAAATTATTTGTTATTTTAATGTCTTTCAATTTTCAAAAATGATGCCAACATTTTTTTATAACCAAAATTAAAAATATTTTAGATTTTTTTCAATTTTTTTCAATTTTCAATACAATGTCATAAAAATGATTTGTTACTATTTTTTAAAGTTTTTAAAATTTTTATTTTTAAAGTTTTTTAAATTTTCAAAAATAAGTAATTTTTTTTATTATCAAAATTATAAGAAAAGTAGTTCAATTCAATTTTTTAAATGAAGTAAAGCTTTATTGTTTTTTTTCATTATCAAAGTTAAAAATATTTCAATATATTTCAATTTTTAGAAATGATGCAAAGCTTTATTTTCTCTTCTCCTATGCCATGGCTTGGTTAAATCATTAGAGGATTAATGACATACCATTTTGCAAGATATCAACAATCTTAAAAATACTATTGTATCTAAGTTCAAATCCAAAATTTGGGATGAGAAAGGTTTAGAGGGTAAAAGAAAGTTATAATACAAGGAAGTCATTCATCCTAATCAAGCTCAAACGTACCTCTATGTCTTAACAAGTCTCAAGAAGAAGATTAATATAGTCAAGATAAGAACAAATTGAACAATTCCTAAAACACCATGGGAGGAAAGGATATGCCAACTTTGTGAACCTATGAACATTGAGGATGAAACTCGCTTTCTTTTAGAGTGTCTTATGTACACCCACATTTGATCCCATTTTCATAATCTTTGCTATCTCCCTGATCTTCTAACTTATCAAAACTATGGGAACCTAAGAACACTTCTTTCTCAACTTTTCAATCATAGGAATCAAATTTTGCAAAAATCCAAGTAATTCTTTTATATTTTAAGGTCATAGGTTTCTCTAGATTTAAGTGGATGTTAATCATCATCACTATAAATTTTAAATTTCATTAATATTAATACATTTTATATAATTTAAATTAATAAAAAGAAATAAAATTTATATATTTATAGAAAATATTTTTTTATAATTGTTATCAGAAAATGAGTAAATATTTTATTTTTTCATTTATTATAAATAATAAATTTTAGTAATTTTTTATGTTTCATATAATTTAAATTAATAAATAAAATTATTGATTTAAAGTTTATAGTAAATATTTTTTAATTTTTATATTTTAGTAGGTTTTTATATTATTAGTAAATATTTTTTAAATATTATATTAATATAATTTCTATTAAAGTTTATATTAATACAATTTTTATTAGATTTTAGTGGGTTTTTATATTATTAAAAAAATATCTTTTACATGAATTTTGAATATTTTTTTATGAAGGTAATTATTTTTTTCAATTTTTTATTTTTTATTTTAATAAGAATATAATTAAATGTATCATTAATTGGTTTATATTATTATTATGTATGAGGACCCACCTTCTTTCAAGTAGTGGTGTATAAATATAAGTGTGTTTTGGCTTAAACTCATTCATACCAAACCACATTATCTATACATAACTTTGTTACACTTATTTTTAAATCATGCAATTTTTTATTTCAACTTTCTCTTACATATAAATGACCCAACACATTTTCTATACACATAATTGTACAATCTAATTTTAGATGCACTACACATATAATATAATACATGTTATTGCCCATAAGGTATAGAATAGACGGTCAATATGTACCATTAAGATACTCCTATACTAACTTACCAAAAAAGAAGAAAAAAATTTAACACGTCATTTATAAGATATTATATTCTATGCACATTCAATATTGTTTTTTTTCATTTATATATTTTATTTAGCTAAAATAATATATATAAAAAGAGAGTAAAATTGTATTTGTTAATTTAAAATCTATTAGATTTAGTGTATATATATATTTATAATATTGTAATGCATTTAGTCAAATTAATAAAAAGAGCACAAAATTATAGGATTATTTTTTACCCCGAGAGAAATGAAGTATCAATGTATGATCTATTGCTTTGGAAATTAGTTCTTTAGTGATTATTGGAGACTCTCTTATCATATTATCTCGTACCAAATTCCATCCAAAATTAAACGATCAAATAGTTGGTCGGCTTCAAATGAGAGTTGGTGGTCTTTTACATCGAATCCCTTCCTCTCAAATTATCATGTTCGTTGCGAGCATAATTCCCGTGCCGATGGTTTAGCTAATAAAGCTTTGCTTTTGAAAAAGCGGTCTATTATATAAAATGGAGTCTAAAGGAAAGACATATTGCCATAACCTTCTTCTTCCATGGAACAAAATCCTCCTCTCCAAGATAATTTGCATTCTTTACAAGATCAAGCTTCAAGATTTTGGTATTCTATACTTCATTTTTGCTACTCTCTCTAGATTTAATGAGACGTAACCTCTTGCTTAAGCCTCTTATCAAAAGGATCAATGTGCCTCTCCTTTTCATGATGGGGATTTGATTGTTGTCCCTTTTTTGGACAAGTGGTGGGTGATGGACAATATTAGATTTATGGGCATTAATTCTCTCATGCTTAGGATTTATGATCTTTCATGTGTCATTCGGACCTACTCAAATTCATTTATACTGGTCAAAAGCTATTATTTTCATTCCTACAACATTAACGAGAGGTTGCTTGGAAAAAATTATAGTCTTGGTATGTTGGAGTTTGATGTTAGAGTCTGTCACCTTTTTCATCGATGAGAGTGTGGCTTCAAGTGCCAAGCGATGTCGATCCTTCTGTGTTGAATGGTGGAATCCATTATTTTCTTCCTCTTTCTCTCATCCGGTGAGTCTCACATGTCGGCATTACTCAAGTAAGGAGAAATTTGCATCCTCTTCCTAAATGGTAAAGTCTGTTGCACAATTGTGAGATTAGCAGTTTATTTGAAGATCAAAACAATGGTCTTTCTGGTAATGATGATCATTTTTCAAGTCTTCTTAGCCATAGCCTCTATCTCCATCCCATGTCTCTGATTTTCTGTGTAGGTGCTTGAATTAAGTCTAGGAAATCTATTTGGGATATACATTTCTTAAAAATAGTGTATAATTTATGTGGGAGATTACCATAGTCCAAGTGGGAATATAGAATACACATCTTCTGTCTTTGATGGGGATTTGACTTTGGGGCTTTTTATTGTCTATAACCTCAAGAAAATTATGGTTTATGGGAGTAGCTCTAGATCTCTAAAGAACATAAATATCCCTAGTTCTTTCCCTTTTAAATATTCTTATAGAATCTCTTTGGTCGGGAGTATTGAAGGCCCTACTAGCATCATAAACCTAGAAGAGAGATTAGGTGAGATTAGGTGAGCTTTCTGTCAAAGGTGATTATTTACAATCAGATAATTCAAATTTTTTCCTTCAATTGAGAGACATAAATTATTTGATGGAAGGTGTCATTATATAAATTTAGAATATTTCTTCTCATGCTCCAAATTTTGCTTCTTGCCTTGATGGTGTTAGAGAACTATGTATCTCCTTTTGGAAAGTTCCATTTGGCTTGAAGCTTGTTTAGAAGATTTTAAAAACAATGTACAAAGGTCCACTGATCAGATAGTTGAAATCTTTAAAACAATTCCAAATTATGAAGGGACATTAGTATGTTGGATCTCTTGATCAGCTTATAATTCAGTAGATATAAAAAGGTGATGATTCAATTATGTAGCATCCTATCAAAACCTCGAGTTTAATTGATGATGGCAATGTAGAATCCAGTTTACAAAGGTTGGAAAGCTCTCCAAAAGATTCCCTGGATATACATGATGTTGAAGTTGATGGCTTCAGAGAATATTTCCATAATATAGAGGCCTCTCTTCATGGTGGTAATTCAGAAAGTAGTACAAATGGTATGGAAGATAGCTAGCAAGAAGCTCAAAACTCTGATAGCAATGATAGTCCTTAGTTTGTTTTGTTTGTGTGTTTTTTTCCTTATTGCTATTAAGATGGTTTGTAAAAGTTTATAGTAGTTTGGAGACTTCAATTTTTTGGATCAGGTACTTTTTATGGATCACTATAATTAAGACTTTGATTGATATTGCACCTTAGAAACGCCTTAGGGGTTTTTTGTATGATTTGTTGAATTTATTCAGCCTTTTTCATTACAAAATCAATTGCCTTTGTTTATATATATATATATAGGTTTAGTGTGTAAATATATATTTAGTAGTGTGTAAATATATATTTAGTAATGTGTTGTGTTTTCATATAGATTATTATGTTTTAATTTATTAGATTTTGTTAGCTTTTTTAATATATATTGGTTGTAATGTAAATGATGATGAGTTTATTTTATTGAATATGTATGTGTATTTGTCTATTAGTTTTCTTCGATGTACATTTGTTTGTTATATTGATATATTGTATTTTGATATGGAATTTTAATATTATATGTATATTTGTTTGTTATATTGATATATTGTATTTTGATATGGAATGTTAATATTATACTTTGTTGAGGTGTATGTTGGTGAGTCGACTAGTTGCTGCAGTCTTCCTAGGATGTTGAGGCTTCATCATGACCAATGCAAATATCTGAGCATGGTTGATGAGCTTCTTTGTCTATTTAGTAGATATCATCGCAACAGTTAGTGTAGGTCGTCGCTATGGTATACCATACCATTGGTTCCATATTTTGACAATCACCTTCTGAGGTCGTGACTGATAACTCCCATGTCGATCCCATAAGTAAATTTTCCTAAACAAGACATCATCTACAGAAAGCGGTGCCACTTCACAGAGTACTTCATATTCAAAAGGATTAATGAAGTAGGTGAGTTTGCATTGTCGATTGATTGTCAGTTCATGTCCATCCTTCATCTAACCAGTATTATAAGGTAGAGGATGTGGAGTGGTTACAAGACATAGTTTCTTCATGAGATCTTCAGAAACAAAGTTCTTTTGGATGCCATTATCTACAATCAAATGCAATAGATTGTTTTGAACCCATATCTATGTATGGAACAGGCGCTCTTGTTCCCCCTTGTCAGCGATAGTCAAGGCTATTGGAGTGGTCAATGTCGATGTCAAAAGGGTCAATGCTTCTAGATCATATTCTACCAGGGTTTTGTTAGACAAGTCGGTGGTAGAAATTTTTCCAAAAATGTCTTTCGAGACTTGCATTTAGATGTATCATGCCATGATAAATTGTGGTAATCACACCATTTCTTGGTAGGTTTTTTTTTTGTTAAGTTCCCTCTTGTCTTTCTAAGAGTTATTTTTTCCATATTCTTGCTTTGGCAGGGTCAGCTGAGAAGGGTTTCTTGAATTCTGGAAGTCGTCTGGTGACTTCTTGTCGGATGTTCATCATATCGGCCTAGTCGTGACGCGTGCTTTTCATTTCTGTTTGGATTCAAGCTTACTGGCATAGTGGAATGCATCTACAAACACGATGACAGTTAGAAATTCCATCTCTTGCTGAATGTATGGGGGAAATCCACTAACGTACTTCAAAATAAGAAATTTCTCTTCTTCTTGAATGCCAAGTCCAGCCATTAGTCGATAGAACTCGTAGGTGTAACTATGCATGGTCTGGTATTTCCATTGCCTTAGTTGATGCCACTTCTTATATTTTTTATCAATGTACTTGGGCGGGTAGAACTCCTTTTGGACGTACTAGAAAAATTTCTCCCATGTATCTGTGGGGTCTTCGTCTTTCTCCATATTTGTCTATAGGTTCTCCCACCAGCAGTGCACAAATGTCAACATATTTAAGGATGCAATGGTGATATTTTCAACTTCTAAGAGTTGGTTCACAAAGTAATAGGATTCTAGTTGTTGTACCCAATTTTCTACAGATTCTGCATCAATCTTTCCTTCTAGATTCAATATGTCCAAGCTCATTTGCACCTTGAACAGACTAATTTTGTAGGAGAGTTGGATCTTGTCGAGAATCCTCCTGATGTTGAGGTGAATCATGTGAGAATATCATTGAACTGGGTGAAAATTTTGGTTCACTGTCGATCCAATGCTTTCTCTACGAGTTTCTATGTCTCATCAGTTACATGTCTATTATTGCTCTAACCATATTTGGTCTAGTGGTGTGAGTAGATAGATACTCTGAAGTTGAAGGTAGTGTCTGCTTGGATTGTTGAGCTTACAAGTGTGTTTGAAAATGCATAAGTTAGGTAACATCGATAAAAGTGTCTACACATGACTTAAGCACAAACAAGTCATGATACCAATGATCCAACCGTGCCCAAGTGCATGATGGGGACAACATTTCAACTGTATGAATCGAGTATTGTTATGGCATAAGCATATTAATAATAAGCAAAACAGGAAATACACTACACACAGAAACACACACACACACATAGAAAATATGCAAGAATTTGAACCAATCTATGTTACTTCATTACTATTGTATATTACAATAATGTACATGCTTAAATAGAGTGTTTAGAATTCTTGGGTTGTCCGCCCATTACGTTCATTTACAAGAAAAGTTAGAATGGTTCCAGAAGTTCAACCATTACAAACAACTGGAAGACAGAAAGATAATATGTCGTAGTTCATTGGTGTTGACAATGCATGTCGAGGTGTGTAACTTGTCGAAGTCGATATTGAACTTATCGAGGTGCAGAACTTGTTGAAGTCGATATTGAACCTATCTAGGTGTGGAACTTGTCAAAGTCGATATTGAACCTATTGACATGCAAAACTTGTCGAAGTCTATATTGACATCCGTCGTCTCCAACAAATAATGCCAACTGTTGGGTGGATCATATTTATACCAAATTATATAGGGAAATTAGGTAACTTGAATGGATTTTTATAGTCAAATTTTTGTAATCTTGTGCTAGTCACCCAGATTGCCAACTTTTTTTGTAAACTTGCCCTATTTTTATATATTTTGCATATATTAACAGTCAAAAGAAGTATTTTTTTCCAAAATAAAAATCTCCTACAGAGTAAAAATTGTATTAATAATGAAAAATCAAAATCAATGATCTTGATCAGTTTAATGATACCAAGTCATTAGAAGAATTTTCTGACACCGACATACTTTACTAAATATCACAATTAAAAACAAAGTGGTTTTATGCTCCAAGTTCTTCCAATATTAGAGTCCATAGGGTACTTGAACTGCAACATTCATGTATATTATATGAGCCAAGATCTTAATCTTGTGTACCTCATACTCATAAGTCATCAAATGGTGTAGGTTCCACCTTAAACACATATACAAATCTATGAGTTGGTAATGGGGAGGTGCAAAAAATGCAAGTGGTAATTTTTCCTCAAAGAATAGCTCTTTATCGAATTGAAATTCCATGTACCAATACGCCTTGCTTGAATTCAAGAAGTGTTGGTTAAACCCTATGTATAATTAGCAAAAAGTAGTTAAGGAAAGAACCTTCACCAATGCACTTGAAGATTCACATTATGGGTTTTTCAAACCCACAAAATGGCTTAATACATTCTTTGATCCAAACATCTAATGAGTTCATCACCATTAATTCAAGTTGTACCTTCATTCGAGGAAAAATGATCTCCTTATCCTATGTCTATTCCACTAAGGATATTAAAATTGCCAATGTGAAACTATAGACTCTAGATAATGGATATTAGGGTTCTCTTGGGCATATCTTTTGAATGCTAAAGGGATAATACACATTTAAGAGTGATTCGATTCTCCAAAGAAAGCAGGATTTTCCAAAAATATATGATTGAACTCCTAATCAATAGCACAAGTGGAACTATATTGTATTAATGAGGTTGCATGCATTAGATCATATGCACTTAATGTATTAATTATACATCTTTGGTTATCATAAAATGCATCAAAACATGCCTTGGCATGCCTTTCATTTTGCCTTATCCAAAGTTGGATGTTACTAACTACCATGTCTATGAAATTAAATGGAAGGAGATTAGATGATAATAAAGGGGCTACAATCCAAAGGTACTTTGAGCAAAAAGTTACGATATAATCACTAACTAATTTTGGGAGCAATTAAACTAAATTTAACACTGGCCACTATTTTATTATTAACATCCTCCTATACTTTAATAGGATAAGGAATAACATGGTCAAACCATTATTCATTTCTTGTCTACCATAGAGTATGTATATTTGTGCATTACATGAGATTTGGAACAATAATCTCACTTTCTAGTCTCTATCTAGCATTTCCCTCAAGAGCCACCAAATTTGGTTATAAAGGAGGTAACACACAAAGGATCCTAGATCCCCTCCTCCTACTTCTCCTCTCCATCCCCCTCCTCCTCCCTCCTCCCCACTCCTACTCCTCCCCCTCCTCCTCCCCCCTCCCCACTCC
>LPNX010619452.1:1798-26228 GCA_001517045.1 Pseudotsuga menziesii
TAGTTTAGACGGCCAAATCTTTCATCTTATAGCTTGCTAGCTTCATTAGCATGGATAAAAAGAGTAGAGGGGTTTGAGTAAGGTAGGAAGTGGGAGAACATGTATACCTTTTGAGCATGATTTGCAACTCCTTTTGCAATGATTCTACCAGTTGAGATTTCTGTGATCTCAACATCATCAGGGGAGAATATGACTTTCTTAGGAGACCCAGTGTGATTCATCTGATACACTGATAGAAGGTTGGAGGTGAGACCATGGACATACATCACATTGTTCAACTACCCATGATCAAGATCTATTCTTCCTTTGCCCATACTTTCAGTGAGAGAGTCATCTCTTAGTACAATAGATGGTCCTTTCAACTTGTCCAGTGAGGAGAAGGCCTCCTGGGTCAAAACCATGTGTCTTGAAGCTCCAGAATCAATGATAAAACTGGGTGAGCTTGATGTGCCAGCAACTAGAGCATGAACTCTCTCTCTGTCATCTGAACTTGATCCTCCTTCTCTCTTCTTTGAACTTTCTGGAAGGGAGATGCCATTCTTCTCCAACAGTTGAGTTAGCATGTCTATCTGATTTTTCATACAAGATCTTTCAGTATGATTGCCCTTATTGTAGTATGAGCACTTGTTCATTTCACGTTTGTTTTTCTTCTTCTGGGTATTTTTCTTGGGACCTTGTTGATCCTCTGGAGACTGCTTCTTGTCTCTCTTTTGTTCAGGTGGCTTTTTAGCTTTCTTTTTTCTTTTTGCATCCACCTTCGAATCTCCAGCAATCAAAGCTTGATCTTTGGATGGTTTGATGGTTCCCATCATCACCAGCTTGTCTTGTTCCTGTGTGAGAGATTCCATGAAATATGCAAGGCTAGGCATCTTCCAGGTTCGAGCTATGAGTTTTGTGGCATAGAAGGTCGAAACAAAGACTAAGTAATCAAGCCCTAGCTTCGAGAGGATGGCCAACACGAGCTGATCATCTTTCTTTTCAATACCACACTGCTTCAGCTGCAAAACTAGTGCTTTGAACTTGGAGAAATATAGCTGCAGGGATTCGAAGCTACTGGGACTCAGAGAAATCAGCTCATTTTCGATCTGATGTCCCCTCATCTCATCTATCTTTCCAAAAATCTCAGAAATCTTCTCCCATACTTGATCCGGTGATGTTAATCCATCGAGATGGAAAAGGAGGTCTCGGGAAATACTGAGACATAGGAGGCCATAAGCCTCATCTCTCCGATTGTGCCATTTGATCTTCTCTGCAGCAGTATTGGGATCTGATTCTGTAGCCATAGTCACCCTGTAGAGGTCTTTCACTCTCAACAAGATCTCTATCTCTGCTTTCCATTCAAAATAGTTGAAGGGAGTTAAGATAGTTTTCTGTGACTGATCCATAGCTATAAAAAATTTGTCCTGGCTATCAGTAGAAGGCTCCCAGTCTTGATGTCGAACCTGCAAAAAAATTTTTGAAGGAGAGTAACAACCTACAATGGCTCTGATACCATGTATAAATTTAGACCAGCAGTAGATTAATTTCACTCACAACAATTATCAATTGATCATGCAAAATTGTCAACAATGGAGACTGAATATGGAGCTGTAACACAAAATTATATTAACTGAGTGTACAATAGCCAACCCTGTAATAACATAGGTTGCTGTATATATAGAATACATCAAGAGATCGAATGCATAAGGAGGCATCCAAAACTAGCATAAAGCAGGCTTACCCAAAATAGGCAAAACCCCCATAGGTGTAAAAAGCTGATCCCAAATCTGTCATGAGGCTCACGAATTGGCAAGGGCGCATGGGAAATATAATGAGTGGTGGAATGGCAGCTCATACATCCTTTTGAATGGAGGAAAGAGTAGAGGATGAAAGGGGCAAAAAACAAGTTCACCTCACCTAGTCTTGCTTTCCTATGTGCCTTAAAACACTGAAAAAGCAGACAGTAAAGCAGAAAAAGTAGATAGGCACCTAGGAGGCCAGAACTAAAGCAGATTTGATTCCTAAGGCTTTCCCAAGTGCTACATGAGTCAAAGATGGCAAGTTTGATCTCTATGGATAGGAAATTAGTAACTTGCACATGGTGGGACTCATGAACTAGGCAAATAAGACAAAAATAAATGAATTAATGTCTAAGTGGGTAATAATTATGGGTTTGATTATTCTAACACTAATAACCATCATCATCATCATCAATATATAACAAAACATTATATACAAAAAAAATCTTTAAAATTTTATTAAAAACAAATTTTCACTTACAATAAAATACCAACTAAAAAAACAAAAAAATTATACCATAGTATTTTTTTTTTGTTATAATGGTAAAATTTCATTTCTTTAATAGAATATTATAATATTACTCACTAAAAAATTACTTAATCAATTCCAATAAAAATATCATTTTTATTAATTAAACTTGTAACTTTAATTTACTAACCAAATTACCACCCATTTGTTATTCTTTTATCAGAAGAAAAAATATGAGACCTTGATATTCATAATTGAATCAAAGGACATCTTATACAATCAACCAGTAATGGCACTCCCTTAATATTGTGACTAAGCACATGAGGGACCTTCAGTTCACAATGGTGTTCCAAGTCACGTAGATCATGAGCAAATTGAACATAAAGTCTGTCAAGGACAGGCTTTTTTCATCATTCCTTTAAATAGGTCAAAGTTTTGCAATAAAGGCAAGATCAAATATGACCAAGAAGCAAATTAGTGTTGAGCATAACAAGAAGGCTGAAGAGTCTCTTCTGTGTCAGCTAGACAACATAAACAATAGTAAACATAAATCTGTGCAGTAAAGATAGGACTAATGGCCACCACAAAGATTTTTTTAAAAAGCTGAAAGTTACCATGATCAATGATCATGTCATTCTCAAATTCCAAATAATTTCCAAAACCAGCATCAAGTGAAAGAGCCTTTTTTGAGAGACTGTCAGCTTGCTGGTTATGCTCATGATAAATGTGCTGAATGGTCACAGATGGTAAAGATTGCAGCATAAATCATATGTCATCACATCAGTGACTCAGATTTGGTGGGTTTAGTGAAGTGAGTGTGTTTTCCCATGAAATTATGACAAGGGAATCACCAAAGATAGTGAGAAGAGGAATCCCCAAGTGTTTAGTCACAGCCAGGAGAGCCTAGAGAGCCAGAAGCTCTGATCTAGTATTGGTACTATTGCCATAGCCTAGAGAAAAGTTCATACAATGAGAACCGCTCAGATGAATCACAAATCCTACTCCCCCAATGTTCCCAGCAGTTGCTCCATTAAAAAAACCACATGGGAAAATGAGCTAAGGAAATGTCCCAATGCATCGTAGTTTTTTCTTCTTTCTTGGAGCAGAATATTGGTGAGTACGTGCTTCTGTATGATGAAAAATGGCATAAAATGAGGGCATCTTATTGTCGAAAATGCATACATTCTTGAGTTTCCAGATGCTCCAGAAAAAGAATATGGGCAGATAAATAAAAGCAGTGTCTGCAGAGTAATAAGAAAACCAAAGTTCTAGAAATGACCTAATAGATCCTTTAAAAAAGGATCGTATACCAAAATGTTCATGAAGCACAACAAAGGCTCTCTTGGTAAATGAGCAGTCAATAAACAAATGTTGACTCGTATCTTCTCCCTTTCTGCAAAGCAAATGCTCAGCCCCTGAAAACCATGTCACGTTAATTTGTCCCAAGTCAAAACTTTATTCAAAATCAAAAGCCATATGAAACATCTAATTTTTGCTGGAATGTTGATCTTCCATAGAAGATTATGAGCAAAGGACAGTTCAAACTGATGATCATGAAGATGATGAGATATGAATTCATACGCCTGGGATGCATAGATATTCCCTATGTAGTTGTCATATGACCATAATAAAGAGTCAACCCGAGGCTTGAGCCTGATTCTACCATACTCCAGCCCTGAAATATAATCGTTCCATAGAAGCTTCCATTCTCCTCCCAAATCCAAATCATCAACAGTAAGCCAATAATGTCTAGCATCAGGATAGTAATTTCTTGCTTGATCTAGCGTTAATATTCCATAGTCCTCCAAGTATTCCTGTAAATCAGTTGGAAGCAATTATGGAGATCCCATGCCTACAATTGGATCCAAGCCCACCCGAATAGACACCCCATTCCCAACATGCCAAGTAATACCCCTACCGAGCCAAGATAGGGTGTGAATAAACCCCTTCTAGATTACTGATACACCATTAACTGAGAAATTTTTGTTGCGGATCCAGGACACAACAGAAAGATTTTTCAAATATTTAACTGACAATACTTTTTACCAGATACCGTTCCCATTTAGGGCTAACCAAAAGCTCTTGAGGTGCAAAGAAATACTGAACCATTCCAGATGTTTTATTCCCCAGCCACCAAGAGAAGTGGGTTTGGATAGAGCCAACCAATCTGCAAGATGAAACTTTTTTCTATGCTCTGTAGAACCCCATAGGAAGGAGAACATAAAACTTTTGAGCTTGTTAAGAATTGATTTGGGGACAAGAACTAAAGCCATACAGTACACAGGTAGACTAGTGAGTACAGCTTTAATCAAGACAAGTCTTCCCCCAATAGAAAGAAGACAAAAAGACCAATGATGAATTCTTCTTTCAAATTTCGTAATAAGCCAATGCCAGTCTTTAACCAAGTATCCCAAGGGTTTTATAAAATTAGCCAAGGTAGGTGAAACCCAAGGAAATGTGCTCAGATTTAAAGGAGAGGGAGCGGGTGATCCTATTTAATACCCCATCATCAACATTGTTGTACAGAAAGTTGGATTTTTCCATGTTAATGCTCATACTTGAGGCAACACAGAAGGTATCAAGAATGACTTTAAAAGAAACCCACTCTTCAAAGGTACCAAAGCCGAACAAAATCACATCATCGACAAAGAGAAGGTGGGTGAGAGAGAGCTGGGGAGAAATACTAATACCCTTGATCTTTCCATTTCTTCATGCATCATCAATTAAGAGACTGAGACCTTCAATAACAAGGATGAACAACAACGGAGACAGTGGACATCCTTTCCTAATACCTCAGGAGGCCGTGAAAAAACTTGACGGTGACCAATTGATTAGCAGTGCAAAATTTGCAGAGGACAAACAACCCATCATCCAGTTGATACCCATTAGAGGAACACCAATTTGAAGAAGTATAAGTATGAGATAGGTCCAATTCACCCTATCGAAAGCTTTGGAGAGATCCAGTTTGAGAATGAGAGCACACCTATTTTTCATTTTGACAATGTGGATAACTTTCTGAGTAATGGCCAGAGGCTTAGAGATCTGTCTATTTTTTAAGAACCCAAATTGTTGAGGGGAGATGAACTTGTCTAAAAAAGGCTTAAGGCGCTGAGAAACAACTTTGAAAATCAATTTATAAACCAAATTGCATAGAGAGACTAGTCTAAAATTAGCAAAGGAGAGGGGTTTATTTCTTTTGAGAATGAGAGCAATAAAAGTGGAGTTCAAAGAAGGAACAACCCTGCCTTCCAGCCTAGAGATTTCAACCAGATTAACAAGTTCATTCCCCAAAAGATCAAAAAATGCTAGGAAAAGATCTACTGGACATCGATCAGGACCAGGAGATTTATCCTTCTTAAAGGATTTTAAAGCTAGTTCTACTTCCTCCAAGGTTATCTGAGAAGTGAAAGAATCCTTCTCCTCATGTTTGATAAAGGATGGAAACAAGCGAATGACCTTCAGTTCAGCCTCAATAGTGGTCTGATGATCATCACTAAAAATCTGCTTGAAATGCCTAACACCCAGGTCCTTTAAATCTTTATCATGCTCAACCATATTACCTACTTCATCTTCCAGGCCCCAAATGGCATTTTGATTCCTCCTGGAAGAAGCCACTAAGTGAAAGAATTTGGTGTTGGAATATCCCAACGAAGCCCAAATCATCCTACTTTGAAGCCTGGAAGATGAAAGCTCATGATCCCTCAGTTTTTTTAACTCATAATGCAGAGCCAAGAGCTTGTTATTTTCATGTAGGCTGAGCATACCCGTGGAAGAAGAAAGTAAGAGATGATTAATTTCTTCCTCAATGAGTATGCTTTTGTCTTTCATCTCCAGGGTTTTATCATGAGTCCAAACTTTTACTTTCTCTTTCAGGAGACGAAGCTTCAGCGATAAATCCTCCATCCCATAAGTGTTATCCCCATGGGTAAGTTGAGGCCATGCTACCCTAACCATTTTAACAAAGTCTTCATTGGACAACCAGGAGTGGTTAAACTTGAAGGGGAAAGAACAAGAGATAGTATCCTCCTTCCATTCAAAAATAACAGGGTGATGATCAGACACCAACGAGGGATATGTCCAAACCCTAAGCCTGGGGAAAAGATCAACCAAGTTGGTCAAAAGAAAGAATCTGTCAAGCCTTTTGCATATACCTCCTTCCCCATACCTACCATTCCTCCAAGTGGGTCCTGCACAGGGTGGAGCAATATCAACCAGCTGAAAGGAGGAGAAAAGATGCGAGAAGTAGGGACTAAGAGGGTCGAGGTGGTCCTTTTTCCCCCAAACTTCAGACCCATTTAGAGTCATATTTAAATATCTTGCAAGGACAATATTGGCAAGAGAGGGAAGGCCTCCCCTAGCAGTTGCATTCCAAAAAGGTTCTTGATTGGTGTAAGGCACGAAAGGCTTATTTAGGAGTATACCCGCAAAAGCAAGAAAGGCTTTGCACTCAACACGAAGAGGGTTCCAAGCTGAGAGAATACCCCATGAAAGTCCGGATGAGCTAATTGCACAAAATTCCCATTCCGAACGAAGTTTGGAGAAAGCTAAAAGAACAGGGTAAGTGTTGTTCATGGTTTCGTAAAGGAGGATTAAATCAAGAGACAGAGAAGCAAAAAGATTAAGGAGGCTTTTTTGTTTGGCCAAGCCTCCCAAGCCTCGAACATTAAGGGAAAGTATTTTCATCAAGAACTATTCGGAGAGGGTGTACTTGCTCTAAGGAATCGAGGTGGGGAATGTGGCTTTTGACAAGCCGCATTGTTTAGCCTGGTAGACAAAGGAGTATACTGAGTGGAAGACGAGGGTGGTAATTTTTGTTTTTTCTCCGAACAGTGACATTTTCGAAGCATATAGAGTCTAAAGGTTGAATCGAGGGTGAGGGAGGGGTTTTAGCAGATAAAATGTCCAAAGAAATTTGTAAGGAGGGGTCTACAAAGGAGGGAGAGCAAGCTGGGATTCATGGAGGGGAGGAAACAGTCTGTTGACGAAGACCGGAAAGAGGGGGGAAATCAAAATCCAAGAAAATGGAGGACGACATGGAGGGGGAAGGATGAGAAATCGGCTGCACATAAGAAAGAGGGGAATGATGAGGAGATAGAGCCTCCTTGGAGCCATGGGAAGGGTTTGAAACAGGAGAGGAAAGAGACTCCAAAGGCAGAGAGGCCCCCACATATGAGGGCAAAGATACAGTTTTTGCCATAGAATACAAAAGTAGTAGTTCTTGTTCCGATGCATCTTCAAAAAAAGAACAAGCATTTTTATACATACCTTTTGTTCGTGAAGTTTGAGCATATGGGGGAGGATAGTTCACGACAGCTCCAATCAGAGGAGGAGTGGGCTACCTCACGAATGGAGAGGGAGAAGTGGAAGGAGAAGTCGCACCAGGGCAGAGAACCGGGAATTCCCTCCACAGGTGACCAACATCCCTGTAGTGACTGCACCGAAAGGGTATGTTGTGATAATCAAGTCTCTACAAGAACATGCGCTCCTAGCATAAAATTTCAACGTCTACCAGAAGGCCCACCGGAACGTCCATTTCTACCAAAATATTAGCCATCCTCTTGTCGAAAGCATGCATAAAGTCCTCCTCCCCTCCCACGAAACGACCAATAGTGTTCCCGACACCTTCAAGTAGAGGGCAACTCCACAAGGGGAAGGGTAGGCCTGGAAGTAAGACCCATAAGTGACATTTCTTTACCCACTCCTTCAATGGGTCGAAGTGAACGTGCCAACAATCCAAAACCAAAGAGCCCTCACCAATGCACCATAGAGAATTTAGAACAGTCGTGGCATGGGCAGCTTCCAAGAAAACAATAACCAGCCACCCTTTAGCAAGTAAGCTTATCGTGGGGACGTAGGAGAAAAGAGGCTTCCAGTTCTCCGTGGCCCAAGAAATCCATTCCGGTTTCCCCATCTTACAATATTCCAATCTGCTAATGAGAGCCCTAGAGCATAGAGCTTCCACCTGATCCATATAAATGTCACGGCCCAGAATAAAACGAAGCCTCCCTTCTAATACTTTATGGGCTTAAGACTTTCTCCTATGACGAGAGCGAGCCGAGGTGGATAGAGGAGCACATGACGTGTGGGGAGGATCCCCATCAAAAAGACCCGACATATTCCCAACAACGAAAACCCCCAACCAAAAAGAGAGAAAAAATATTCCCAACAACGAAAACCCCCAACCAAAAATTCAAAGGCACAGACAAACAGGGTTAGGAAAAAACCCTGAGGGCAAGACCTGGGGGATGAACAGAGTCAACCCATTAAAAACAGTACAAACCCCAGATGCGAGAAACAACAATAGAAACCAAAGGAAACTAGGGTTGCTGAGAAACATCCAAGGTTGGAAACCCGCCCACGTGACCCTAGTGCCTAAAGTTAAAAAAAAACAGAAACCGCGAGGGTTCTAAGTAAACCCAGAAGACCCGACAAAGGAAAGGAGACAACACCCCTACAAACACGGGAAAGAGACCAAATAATCAGCACAAAGTCAACTCCCATTATTTTTGGGTACCCTCAAGGTGGAAGAGAAATCTACATAGAGAAAACCCAAAACCTGCATCACCCTCATAGCAGGAGAACGTGAACAGCACGAAGACATGCAAGGGTCAGATAGAAACCGGCTAGAAAAAACCTAAAACCATTCCCACTTTTTTAATAACTGGTTGGTACTAGTCCTCCGCGGAGGAGGAACTCCTTCTTTCTAGAAGAAACATAGAAACAAAGCAGACCCAGGAGCCAACGTGGGAAACCCAGAACCTAGAAGGTAAAATGGGAGAGGGAGCAAGAAGAAGAGAACACCACCTCCAGGAAGTAGCAAAAAAACCGAAATGCAGGCAGTCCACAAAGATGAGAGGGACAGAAAACCCAAGTCATGACTGTGTCTTGTCATGGGAACAGAAACACAGAGCCAGTAGAGACAGCTTCAAAACCTTCATCACACTTCCCCATTTGTTATTTATAGGTAATTAGATTGTTTTTTTATTGACTAATAAATTTTTATATTTATTATAAAGTTTTGAGATTATTAAGTACCATTTTCTTGAACCAACATGAAGAATTGCATAATGCAACCATAACCCTTTTTTTTCCTTTACTTGAGGAATTGGTAATAAACATTCCCTATGTGTTCCATGCCTAACCCTTTTTGTTTTCCTTTAGTTGAGGAAATGGTAATAAACATTCCATATGTGGTCCATGATCTCTAAAAGCCCCTCTTGAATAATTCCCTTTATAAGTGCAATGAAAATTAAGTTGTATCCAAAAGGGACCACAACTTGATTGTTGTCCTTTAAAACCCCGATGAGAAGCACAATAACAATTAAGTTATATCCATCCTTGTTAAGGGGTCCACAACCTTAACCGTTGTCCATTATTGGCATTTTGAATGGCATGTAATGAAATTTCTAAATATTTTTAAATTCTACGTCTCCATATTTGAGATAGGTAAATCATGCTAGTTAGGAATAGGATCTACTAGCACTAAAGGTGTAACGATACACCCAAAAAAACATAAATCATTGGTGTGATGCTGACCATCCACAACTACAAAGGTAAGGTTTACATGGATATAAAGTAATTAATTTTTTATTAGTCTTTAACAAGGTCAAAATACTATTGTTTTTTATAATTGTTGATTAAGTATTAGTTTGTTTGACTCAATAGTCATAAGTTTAAATCCAAAAAGAGAGTAGTGTATCTACATCTTTATAGACTTTAACAGTTAAATTATTATACAGAAAGGGTCTCTTGTCCCATAAACACAAAAGTCTCATACATTAAATTGATGTCTTGCTTGACGATAACCTTAAAATAATCTAGATTGAAAGAAAAAAATGATTATAATCAATGGAAACTCTATTTAAAAAAATCAAGTTTCTTTTATAATGTGTTCCCTTTCGGTAGTGCACGCGTTGGAGAATAATCTATTGACAGATTACCGTGTGTATGAATATAGCTTTTATATATATATATATAGTTTATAATTATAATGATGTGTATGTGTCAAATTAATATTTAATATAATGCATTATTTTATTATTAATTTTTTTAGTTGCAATTTTTTATTATATATATAAATAAATAACATAAGGAAGGTTTGATAACCAAAAATGTTATTATGGAAAGTGAAGTAAATTGTGTTGAAATTTTTTGGATGTGGATGATTGTATAGGTTAACTTTAAAGTAAAATTAATAGGTGTTGGAATTTATTTTTTTATATTTAAATAGTATAAATTTTTATAAAATAAAATATAGATATTTTTTAATATATATATATATATAAGAGAGTAAAATGCTAGAGGGTATTTTTAAATAAAAAAAAATTTTATAAGATAAAATATATTTTTTTAATAAATATGTGTTTTATTTTTTTTAATATATATTAAAAGTAAAATGTAAGAGAATATTATAATATGAAAATTTGAATTATAAATTATAGAATCCACATTATATTATGATTTGTTTATATATTTTATATTAAATTATTGTTATTTTTTTAAAAGTGTTAAGAATAAAAATATTAAATAAAAATTTTGGTTATAAGGAATTGGTATGTAGACTCCTTAAATTTAAATTAAAGTTTATGTTTTATTTTTATGTTTCGTAATTAAATTACTTGTTTTCATTAAAAAAAAAACATAAATTAAATTTTTCATATAATTTTGATAATCTTGGTTTAAAAAGTATTTTTGGATGTTTATATGTATATATAATTTTGAATTTATTTTTAAGAAGATCTTGTCTAAATTTTATTAAATTTTTTATGACTTTTTAGTGCCTAAAATTTGTTCGTGATCAAATCCTTAGCCAACATGTACACATTAGTAACACTATATATATCCATTCAGGAAACTATGATGGAGGGAGAAAAAGCTAAGGAAGTTTTGGAGGCCTCGTTGAAAGGCTGGAATTTTGGATACATAAGTTTAGATGGACATTCGGGGGGAGTGATAATGGCTTGGAACCAGGATTTTGAGGAAATGCAAGAGGAAAAGCACAGTACGGTGTTGAAAAAAGTTCTTAAAGAGAAAGCTTCTAGGATTTCCTTTGCAATGTACACTGTTTATGGACCATATCAAGACCGAAAACGGTTCTGGGAAGCTTTCTTCAACTCAGGTCTGATGGAGACAAGGAACGTAATTATAGGAGGGGACCTGAATCTAACCCTATCCGAAAAGGAAAATTGGGAAATTTCAGCCCGCCGAGACGGTCTGAGCTCATACTTTGCTAACCTCTTCGAATCCAAGGAGCCGGTCGATATCCAACCACTTAATCTAACGCCAACATGGAGAAACAATAGAAGCGGGGATTAGGCCAACTCTAAAAGGTTAGATAGATTTCTACTCTTAGAAAATTTTCTTTCAAGGTCTTTAATAATTACAACATGGGTTGAAGTTGGGGGTTTGTCGGAACATCTCCCAGTTCTTCTACAAATTCAAAACCCTAAAATTAAACCGGTGGCCCCTTTTAAATTTAATCCAACATGGTTATTAAAGGAAGACTATCGGAAGATGATAGGAGATTCTTGGAATCATTTGGAAGCAAATCCTAATGTATCTTACATGAAGCAGCTGGCAGAAAACCTTAGCAAAATTAAGAAGGTTTCAAAACCTTGGGCCAAGGCTTACAATGAAAATCAACAGAAACAACTCAAAGAAGTTGAAAGTTCCCTAAAAAGGATCTATGAACATAATAACTCAAGCATTTTTACAGAAGAAGAATTAAAGGAAGTTAAGGAAAATGAGCTAAAACGAGAAGAACTTCTGGCCAAGAAGGAGCAGCTTCTAAGGCTAAAAAGCAAAGCAATATGGATAAAAGAAGGAGACAACAATACCAAATTCTTTCATAATTTCTCCAACAAAAGAAGGAACCAAAACATGATCTCGACTATAAAAGACGTGAATGGGGAAATGGTCAACTCTTTTAAGGAAAAAGTTGAGGTTGGGGAGAGTTTTTTAGAAACCTCTTCTAGGAACCAGTAGGGTGCGATATTCAAGAAATCCTAGAGGTTGTAATATTTTCCCCAGATTGATAGATGAAGGAATGAATAATCTCATGAAGGAGGAAGTCACTGAGCAAGAACTAGAGAAGGTTGTATACTCTTGTCAAAAAAGAAAAAATCCCAGGACCGGATGGGCTAATAGTTGAATTTTTCCACGGGTTTTATGACCTAGTGAAAGAAGATTTACTGAAAGCAGTAAAAGAGTCTCAAATGACTGGAAAGGTGCTAGGAGCACTAAAATCCACATTCTTGGCTCTCATCCCTAAGAAACAAAACCCTTCCTCCTTTGAGGAGTTCAGACCAATCTCGTGCTACATTGTAGTCTACAAATTAATAGCAAAGATTATAGCCCAAAGGCTAAATCCAATTTTAGGCCAATTCATAACCAAGGAGCGGTTTGGTTAACCGTTTAATAGGAAAATTCATGATGCACTATCCCTTACATAGGAAGCAATGCATACCATCAAGCTGGATCAAAGAGCAGCCTTCGCCTTAAAATTGGACCTCTCTAAAGCATATGATAGGGTGAACTGGACCTTTTTAAGACTGGTGATGAACCAGATAGGACTAGACCTGGTGATAGTTAATTGGATAATGGGATGTGTACAATCAGCATCCTTTGTTGTTTTGATTAATGGATCCCCCTCTAACTTCTTCAGGGCTTTAAGAGGTCTCAGGAAAGGGTGCCCTCTTTCTCATTTTCTCTTCCTAATAATAGTAGATTCCCTACGCAGAATTATCCAACATGCAAAAAGGGAGGGCTCCTTCAAAGGAATAAGGATCAACAACACAGTAGAATTATCACACATCCTGTTTGTAGATGATGTGGTAATGTTAGGAGAAGGTACCTCGGAGAACCTAAAGGAAGCATAGAAGATCCTAGATTTATACAAGAAAGCCACAGGTATGCACATCAATATGGAAAAGTATATTCTTTCATAAAATGGTTTAACAGAAAGAATGAAAGAAAGAATTAGGGTTGTATCCCCTTATATTATAAAACCAATGGATGAAGGCTTCAAGTATCTAGGGTTTGTACTTAATCCCAATGCCTACTCTTTCAAAGATTGGATGTGGCTTTATAAAAATATTGAGGAAAGAATTGGTTATTGTACTTACAAATTCTTGTCTAGGGGAGGAAGGATGGTACTGCTTAAGGAAGTTTCTTCAAAGTATCCCAGTATATTGGGCCACAATTGCTTACATCCCAAAGGGAACCTTACAGAAAATCAGGAAAAAATTCTTCTCCTTCTTATGGTCTGCAAAGAGACAGCTATAAGGAGTCCCCCTAGCTAAGTGGCAATTGATTGCTAGCCCGAAAGAACTAGGGGGGTGGGGGATAAAAAATCTCTTTCTGTTTTTCAAATCCCTGGCAACCAAAAATCTATGGTTCCTAATTAATAATCCGGACTCCCTATGGGGTAAAGTATTATCTTCCAAATATTTCCCAAATGGGTCCATTCAAGAGTGGATAAGGAAGAGAGACAAAACCTTCAAAAATGAGTCCATAGGGTGGAAAGCATTGATTTTAGCTTCTCCCCAGGTAGGAAACCGGCTGGCCTAGTTGGTGGGGAATGGAAGAGATATCAGGGTTGGAGAAGATCCTTGGTCAGGGGCAGGGGAGAGATTCAAAGTCTCAGAAGACCTAATCTCAAAATTACGAAGCTCTGGGATCCGCACCCTAAACCAAGCTAGTCTAACAACTCCACAAAGGGTAACATTATGGAAGAGCTCAGAATATTTAGGACTAGAGGAAGGACTAAGGGAGGAATGGGAGGAATACGTTTCTCTGCTCAAATCCAACTTAATTCTTTTAGAAGAGGAAAAGATAGACAATCTAGTATGGACTAAAAACCCAGTCAATGGGAAATTCACGGCTAAATTAGGCTACAAAACTTGGGTATGGGAGAAGCATCAGGGAGAGAAGGAGACTTGGTGGAAGCAACTTTGGAAATCCGAAGGACCCATAACCCTTAATAATAAGCTTCGAACTTGGGATAACTTACAGAAAAGAGGTTGGAATGGACCAAATCGTTGTGCACTCTGTCATTCAAAGGAGGAAAATATATCTCATTTGTTTGATCCCTTTCATTATGCAGACACAGTGTAGAAGACAGCTTGCAGAGAATTTAAAGTCCAAGGAGCGTCTGGGATTTCTCTGGAACACAAAGCAAAAGCCTGGTGGACAGAAAAATCGGTACGTCTCTACAGTGCTTACCTATCTCTTTTCTCCTTTGGAATATGGTGGGCAAGAAACATGGTCATTTTCAATAACAAATTAATTCCACTCGAAGTAACTTCAGCTCTTATGATACAGTGGGCTAGAGAATACAAAGCCCAAGAAAAAGAGCCAAAGCTAAGAGTACTAATTCCTCCAGAAATCAACAAAGGAATTCCATGGGAGTTTTTTTGATGGTGCAAGTCAAGGGGACCCCACATTGGGAGGTTCAGGAGGAGTACTATATCTCTCAAGTTTCCACAAGTTTCAAGCAAAATTTGCACCCGGACAATGTACAAACAACAAGGCCAAACTTGCAGCATTGCACATGATCCTAGAATTAGCAATAAAAAATAACATATCACAACTACAAGTTTACGGGGACTTAAAAATGGTGGTCAATTGGGTAAATAAAAAGATCCAGATCAACGCCCCACACCTACAATAGCTACTAAATGCAATAAGAAGACTGCTGGAATCATTCTCTAGCCTCATGATATCTCACATTTACGGGGAGTTGAACACAGAAGCTGATAGACTATCCAAGCTATCACTCCTACTGGAGCGAGTCAAGCTAGAAACAGAGGAAACTTCAGAAAATTAAACTCAAAATGTTTACAGAAGTATAAAGGACTAAGAACATGAAAAGCACAGACTCTTGTATAACAGGGTGATTTTTTGCAATTTTGTAAATTGTGTCGATATGTATGATGAAGAGAAGATTTTGAATCTTCAGTAATGAAAGTTCTTCAATAACAGTTTATAGCCATTCTTTATTTAGGATGGCAGATATTTTCCATTTGGAAAATATATATACAATTTTGAATTTATTTTGAAGAGGATCTTTTAGTGCCTAAACTTCATTAAATTCTTTAGGATCTTTTAGTGCTCATAAATATTCCTAGATTTTTATTCAATCTTAGTATCAAATCCTTAGCCAACATTTACACATTAGTAACTCTTTGGATTCTTCATCTTTCTTGTGTTGGTTTGCAAATGAGTTACCCAATTCACCATGCCTTATTTGTGGCGATTTTAATATGATAGAATGTTAGGAAGAAAAGGAAGGTGCATTTCCTACCCACTTTTTTTAATTGGGGGGAAAGAATCATATGATATGCCTTGAAATCCAACCTTGGGATTTGTGAACCCGACAAAACTCATCTACAATATTTTGTTGTGTTATGGTTACTTAGATTTCTTTTAGATAAGGGTTGGAGAATATTTTCATGACCCTAATGTAATTTGACTATCCCTAATGCCATCTGAGTGACCCTAACAGCATGACGACGGTAATGACGATGACGATGATTATGCATCTTGACAATTAAAAATATGGCATTGATGATTATTCGATTATAAGATGACAACAATGACTACAATGATCATGTCAATGATGAGGACAACAATTCTAGCTCCAACGCCAAAGCTCATATACCAAATTCATGTTATAACTAGGTAGTTGGAATTTTTTTTCATAATCACAATGATGATGATGACGACAATGACGACAATGAATATGATGATAGATATGTGATGCTTACAATGATGATGATGATGATGATGATGATGATGATGATGACGACGACAATGACTATGATGATATATATGTGATGCTTACACTGATGATGATGATGACAATAATGTCAATGTATATGATGATCATAACAACAATGATGATGACAATTAATAATTAAGACCCATCCCAATCAGATGTCAAATATCATGAACGAAGTTCATGTAAGGTATTAGAGCGATGACGACGATAACAATGTCGATGAAAATGATGATGATGCCTGTGAAAACACTATTTAAGCTTGGTTCATATCCCACCCTTACAATTATTAATGTTTGGAAGTTAGCCTAACCAAATTAAATTGAAAAAACTTTTGAATATCACTTATAAAACTTGTTGATATTTTAATTAAAAATTATTTTATTTTATATTTTTAAAACCAAAATCACAAGATCCATGAATGATGATTCTTCCAAGTTTATTGCAATTTCATAGCACCTATTATGGAGCATTCCATACTATACTAACCTTAAACCATAATTTAAAATTAGAGCAAGCACTAGTTATGCCCTTATTTACATTAATAGCTCATAAATAACCACTTTTGTAGTTTACATAACTCATTGATCAATTCAAATATTGCAAATAAACCCTATAATATACTAGTTGTATTTTAGAGGTAAAGTTTAATAAGTCTTACAACCGAAATAAAAATAAACTAAAAGTAGTAAAAAAATCACAAGATGAGGAACACAAAACATAGGATAAATTTCAATGCAATCTAACTTGTTTCACAAGGCAATGATTCTATATATCTAACCTTAGAGCATCATATACAACTATGTCAATTTTAACTTCATGGTAGAGAGGGATGTTTCCTCAACTTGTAGTTCAACTTGCATTGCATTTATGAGTATCTATTGATATATTTCTTTGTTTTATACTTTATTGATTTAAAGTATTTTGTTCCTCGTCATCATCCTAAAAATAAAAATAAAACATTATAATTTTATGGTTTTATAATATAATTCATAAGATTACTCATAAGCCCTTGTTAATATTAATATCTACAAAAATACATACATGTGTAAAAATATTAAATTTAATAAAAACTTTTAAAGCATAAATTTATTGGATAATTTTTTATTAATGTTAATCTCTACTTAAATACTTGCATATTTAAAAATACCAAACTTAAATTATGAGCTTATTCTATAATTCTTTATTAATGTCTATCTCTATACAAAAAAATATTTTTAATATTTAGAAAAATAAAGTATTCTAAAAAATGTGTCACCACATTAGAAGTGTGTCCATATATACTGAATGTGTTAAATTTTGACAATCATAGAATAAGAAAAAGATCATCTTATTAAATATAGATTCAAAATTATATATAACCACATTTTTTATTAATTAAAAATATTTTATAAATTAATATTAAACATTAAAAATATATTTTAATCAAAATTATCAAAATAAATTTAATATATAAAAAATTATTAAAAAATAATAATAATTTAAATATGTAACATAAAAATAAATCTTAATATATAATATTAATTTAAGAATGTATCATGTACCAATTTCGTATAAATCAAAATATATAATATTAATTTATGGATGTGTCATTTACTCATTCTTTATAACCAAAAATATTTATTTGATATTTTTATTTTTAACATTTATTAAAAAATATTAATAATTTGAATATAAAATATACAAACAAATCATAACCTTTACTTTATAATTCTAATTCTAATATATATATATTATGAAAATAATAATAAAAGAAGCTTGGAAGCATGTTGTGGATGCCATCAAAATTATTCCTACCTTCTTTCGAAACTGATATCATTGAGTAAGGTTGATCTTAATCATTGATATGAATTCAGAATGAATGAAATACATGGATATATATCTATCATTTGACTCATTAAGAAGAGGAGTCAAGTTAAGCTCAACCTCTCTTAATGATGAACCCAATCTTAGGGTTTGAAATGGCGTTAAGATAAACAACAACACCACAGATTTCATATCTTATTTAATTATAAACTGCGTAAAAATGGTAAACCAAAATATCTTACCTTATAAAAATTTATTATTTAAATATATAAACAAATAAACAAAAATAAAATTCCTTGGCCTATTACTTTAAAGTTAAGTTGTTATTAAATTGAGCTCACGAGAATCTATGAACCAAGACAAAACTCACAAAATAGATCTCACAAACAATTTACTCAGAATTTTATATGAAACAGTGCAAAAAATGGTTGCAGTTGTATAATGCTTTCATTAATCAAAAAAGTAAATTGGATACAATATGGATAATTTCTACAATGCAATACACTCACAATAATATCCAGACAATTCGAATCCATGAGAGATAATTTGAATTGATTAACTCAATCTAACTGCATGCCTAACTAGACATGTCTAAATCACTATCAGAGCTTAACTAGCTATCTCCAGTTGTCTAATTCAATCTCTCAAACAGTTAAATCAATTAAACTAGTCTAACTAGTGTGGTAGGTGAGAAAAGGCGCCTTCCCACATGTGGCCATTTAAATATTGGCGCTAACTAAGCTGGAGAATAGCTGACTGAATGTAACTGACTCATAACTAGGCTTGACTAGTCACCAACTGCCAACAACCGAAGGAGGTTGGTGCTGACACTCCCAGTGGCTCCTAAATTGTAGGGATTGGTCTATGAGGCACCTAAACTGATGCATGCAAGTGCAATCAGTGGCAGTTAGCCTTGATCTATGTTCCCCAAACTCTAAAGACTGGTACATGTGGCCCCATTAGGCCAAGTGGACCCAATGGTACTAGTGGACCAAATAATGACTAAATGACTCCTACGTTAAGCAGAATTGACTAGTTTGGACAAGGGAGGATTATAATCCTAACACCCCCCCTGAATGCTAACTTGGACAATTGCGGGCCCTGGTCACTAAGACCAAATTTCACCCATTACAACTAAAATGAAAAAAGTAACTGCTTAATACAACCAAGGAAACGGGTTAAAACCTCATGGGAAAAATACCCCCCCTCAAACTAAGGAGGTAAAATCAGGATCAAAGTTGTTCTCTGTGCACAAGTATCCTGGGGCCTGGCTTGTGAACTTCTCCATCCAAACTAAATGATTATGTGTAGAGGAATATTCTTTTTTGGAAGAAGAATAATATGCTCAACTAAATCAGAAATATAGACAGTTTTTGGATGAAAACTGGACCCATGTAGAGCAACTAAAATCAACTGATGAGAGAGCAAAAGTGCTTGAGAATTCAAAAAATGTGAGGAACACCCAAGCAATTGATATATTGCAGCCTTGAATAGTAAACCATGTGAGGTATCAGCTCCAATTGTTAGGATCAAGTGTCCACGCGTATGCAGAATGTCTCCCTCTTTACTAGTTCTGTAAGGAGATGAGCATGTGATCAAAGGTAGAGAAGCCCTGGGACTATGGAGAGAGAATGCTTGAGCTCCATAATCTGATATATCTTTATAAATAACCATTAATTCACAAAATACAATATTAGCAACCTCATAAGAGGAAACTAACATCAAATTCCCAACAACAAATTTGAAGAAGACTTGCAGTACTTGATTTGTCACACCAAAATTGATGAGACCAGCTACAAGCATGACTGAAGGCTCTTGGAACTTAAAATTTGAACCAAATAATATCAGATCATATCCAAATAATATAATATCAAATCCAAATAAGTTCATATCATATCCAAAAGTGTGGTCCACCGAGATGCTAGATGCATAGTTTTCTCCTTCTTCAAAATTCTGAGTATTTGTGCATGCAATCCTATAGGAATTTGATAGAATCTCTAGATCAAGGAGATGACTCCTACAATTTGAAATTATTTCCAAAATATCCAAAGTATTACTTATTTGCACATCGGTAGCAACATTAGAGGGAGAGAAATCAAATTCCTCTTCACTTTCTATGTGACATTATTATCACAAATGTGTAATAACATTATTCTCACAAATGTGTAATAGAGAATTTGTTTCACAACTATAAATAAGAAGTAAAGAAGAAAGGAATTTTTATATAAGCACTTCACTACTTTTTAACTTGATCTTATTTTTATATTTATGTTACATAATATTTTTATTTTAAATTTGTTATATTTTTTTTAAATTAATATTATTTTTACATTTTTTATAAAATTAAAAAAAATTAATTAATATTTATGGATGTATATTTTATATATTAATATTAAGAATATTTATATAGAAATATATTATTTTGTATTTATTAATTTTACCTTTTGTAAAAAGCATAATTTAGATAAAAATAGTCTTTATAATGGATAGAACATGATATTTACATCCTAAGAAATGAAGGCATATCTTCTTTTAGGAGACTTTAATGCTAGAACAAAAACTAACCAAATTATTATCTTAAGCAACAATTCCAACCCTAATCCTCTCTGGCTATATGAGAACCTTGTGTTAGCTAGCAAATACAAAAGAAACTCTGGTGACTTGGTTAATATTTTGTTTGATACTGAAGTAATCAAACTTTGTAGCTCTTAAGATCTAATATTCGTAATGATATTATGAAGTGGTCGAAGTCCAACCAAATGAATTGTATCTAGGGGCTTGGTAGTAGTGTCATAGATTATGCAATATATGATATCCCCATATACAACCAAATAGTAAATTTTGAAATATTAAATGACCATAAGCCTAACTTTGATCACAGATCTTTAACCCTAACTCTTATTTGATACGCACATAAGCCCTATTACTTAAAATTATAATAACCAAAAGCACTTAGTTTTTATAAAAATAAAAGGGATGTATTTTAAGGGATTTAAATCATGAATTATATGTACCATTAAATAAGGATGATATTAAATACTTCTATCATAAATTTGCCACAACCCTCTTTAATTTCATTAACAGGTCCATTCTCATGGTGCCACGTAGAGAGGAAAATAGAACAACCAACCCTTGGTATGATAAAGCGTGCAAGCATGCTATAAAATCCATTAGGGATCCTTCTAGATCTAGTCCTTAAAATTTTGACAAGATTATAGGTATAAAGTCTCAAGTAAAAGGGTAAAAAATGTACTATATAAAGTGAAAGCAAGAGAAGTTTTTGCACCTTGCTAAGATGGATCCTAAGAAATTCTGGAGGCAATTTCTAAATCGTGAAACTAAATAAAATAATATGATTCCCATAAGAAGTTTCCTCTTTGGAAGAAGTTTTATCTTTAGAAGAATTTTTCTCTTTAGAAGACATAGAGTTTGTGGTTAAGTGTATCATGAAAGGGAAAGCTAAGGAAATTGAAGGATACCAAGCACAAATTTTAAAAATGGGTGGCCTTATCCTCATCCCTCACATCCACAAGCTCTTCAATTTAGCAGTAAAGTAGGGTTTCCCTAAACCCTAGACAAAAAGGTTTATTGTTCCTATTTTTAAAAATGGAGATAAAAATAATCCATCTAATCATAGGACCATTATGATTATCCCTCTTTTATCCAAGTTATATGAAATTATTTTGGAAAAGAATGTCAACATATGGCTAGAAATTCTTGTAAAAAAAGTAAAAGGCCATGCGGTAGTTATAAGATATCATTCAGCTATGGGTCACCTTGTTAGACCTAGGACCATTGTTGAGAATAATAAAACCAACCTTATGTGTTTCTTTGTTGAATTCAGAAGAACATTTAACGTGACAGTGCCCAGAACTAACCCTTGAAATAGATTTGAAGAGTTAAAAGTCCCTTTTGAGTTGAGAGTTGTTGCAATAAGGTTGTATGAGAAGGTTTTTTCCAAGTTTAGGAACTTTTAGGGCTAGTTAGATGAAAATGATTGTAATATAGCACTCAAGGAAGGTTTTTACCCTATCCCCTACCTTTTTTGGTATATACAATCACAAGCTAGAGGGTTGTTTTGGAAGATGCAAGTTGTGTTGGCACAAATTTGGATAGTATAGTCATTATCCTTTTTCTTTAAACTAATGTTATTGTTCTTATGGTGAGGAGTCCTTATGATCTTGACAAGCAATTGGAAATTCTCATGATTTTTTCTCTAGTACGGGTATGACTATTAACACTAACAAAAAAAGGTTAGGATAATTAAATCGCAAAAGATCACTCATGCTAATTTCATGTATGACAACAATAACTTAGAAGAAGTGAATCCATACAAATATCTCAAAACCGATCTTCATCACAAGCTTAACTAGAGCTATAAAATTGAGGAAAGGATTAATGGAGGGTGGAAAGCTTATTGTGGACTTCAAAATAATTGTAAATTACTAGACATTTGGCTTTGGGCTAAGAAGAAACTCCTCTTTGAGACTCTCGTCACTCATGTTATATTATATGGATGTTACGTTTGGGGGTGCAACATCTCTAAAGAATCCTAAAGAAGGATAGAACAAATCCAAAAGTTATTTATAACATATAAAGTAAATCCTAAAACACCATGCAATGAAATAATTTGTCATCTTTGTGATAATAAGAGGGTTGAAGATGAAAATTAGTTTCTCATAGATTGTCTCGGGTACACCCACATTAGAGCACATTTTCAAAAATTTGCTACAATATTAACCTTCCTAACATTTTAACTCATCATAACTATAGTCATTTAAGATTGCTTCTCTTAAAGCTTTTCAAGTACATAAATAAAATTATAAAGAAAACCAAATAATTCAAGGTCCGATATACCAATGTTATTCTTAATAAAAAATAATAACCATTACAATCACCATCATCATCATCAATATATAACAAAACATTATATATAAAAGATTTCTTTAAAATTATATGAAAAACAATTTTTCACTTACCATAAAATACCAACTTGAAAACAAATAAAATATACCATAGTATTGTTTTGTTATAATGGTAAATTTTCATTTCTTTAATAGAATATTATAATATTACTCACTAAGAAAATTACTTAATCAATTCGACTAAAAATATCATTTTATTAATTAAACTTGTAACTTTAATTTACTAACCAAATTACCGCCATTTGTTATTATATTGGTGGCATGACCAATGGTTAGAGATGCTACCCAACATTTTTAGTAATTGGAGCTCCCCCACTGAGTGGAAGAGCTTGGCATACATAGATTTCTTTTTCTAAAATTGATTCCTTCAGGTCCCTCTCAGTTACTGAATATATTTTAGTTGGCTGCTTATTTTTTATATTTATTATAAAGTTTCTAGATTATTAAGTACAATTTTCTTGAAACCAACATGAAGAATTTCATGATGCAACCCTAACCATTTTTCCCTTTACTTGAGGAATTGGTAATAAACATTCCCTATGTGTTCCATGCCTAACCTTTTGTTTTCCTTTACTTGAGGAAATGGTAATAAACATTCCATATGTGGTCCATGATCTCTAAAAGCCCCTCTTGAATAATTCCTTTTGTAACCACAATGAAAATTAAGTTGAATCCAAATGGGACCCACAACTTAATTTTTGTCCTTTAAAACCCCTTCTTAATACAATAGCTTGAAATTTCGATGAGCAGCACAATAACAATCAAGTTATATGCTCAATTGGTAAGATGTGCGTACATTCTCTCGGTTTGGGGAGAGGTCACATGTTCGAGCCTTGAATCCTTTGGGGTTAGGTCTTCTGCAAGGATGGCCAGCGGTTTACCACCTCTACCATCCACTAATGTGGGGAAGTATTGCTGGGTTTCCCATGCATATTTACATATGAAAAAAAAATAGCCCCAAGGGTTAGCCCCAAGATGTGCACACACTCTCTCGGTTCAAGGAGAGGTCACGGGTTCGAGCCTTGAGTCCTTTGGGGTTAGACCTTCTGCGAGGATGAGCGACGGTTTACCATCTCTACCATTCACTAATGTGGGGAAGTATTGTTGGGTTTCCCGTGTATATTTCCATATGAGATACATCCTTGTTGAGGGGTCCACAACCTTAACAGTTATCCATTATTAACATTTTGAATGGCATTTAATGAAGTTTCTAAATATTTTTAAATTCTAGATCTCCACATTTGAGATAGTTAAATCATGTTCGCTAGGGATAGGATCTACTAGCACTAAAGGTGTGACGATACACCAAAAATAAATAAAGAAAACATTGGTGTGATGCTTGCCATTCACAACTAGAAAGGTCAAAGGTTCTATATGGATATAAAGTAACTAGTTTTTTATTAGTATTTGTCGAAGGTAGGGTATTATTGTTTTTTATAATCATTAACCAAGTATTAGTTTGCTTTAACTCGAAGGCAATGCAACATTTTAACCAAAGTTTTTAATTTTTTTATTAATATATCAAGTTTTTCTGCATGAGTAAGTTATAAAGAATTGATATGTAGACTCCATAAATTAAAATTAAAAATAAAACATTATAATTCTATGGTTTTATAATATTATTCATAATCCCTTATTAATATTAATTTCTACAAAATGCATGCATATGTAAAAA
>LPNX010619452.1:26875-57608 GCA_001517045.1 Pseudotsuga menziesii
CAATTAAGTTGTGGGTCCCTTTTGGATACAACTTAATTTTCATTGCGCTTATAAAGGGAATTATTCAAGAGGGATTTTAGAGATCATGGACTACATATGGAATGTTTATTACCATTTTCTCAAGTAAAGAAAAACAAAAGGTTAGGCATGGAACACATAGGGAATGTTTATTACCAATTTATCAAGTAAAGGGCAAAAAGATTAGGGTTGCATCATGTAATTATTCATGTTGGTTTCAAGAAAATCGTATTTAATAATCTAGAAAATTTATAATAAATATAAAAAAAAAGCAGCCCACTAAAATATATTCAGTAAGTGAGAGGGACTTGAAGGAATCAATTTTAGAAAAGATCTATGTATGCCAAGCTTTTCCACTCAGTGGGGGAGCTCCAATTACTAAAAATGTAGGGTAGCATCCCTAAGCACAGGTCATGCTACCTATATAATAACACATGGTGTAATAACAAATGGTGGTAATTTGGTTAGTAAATTAAAGTTACGAGTTTAATTAAAAAAATGATATTTTTAGTCGAATTGATTAAGTAATTTTTTTAGCGAGTAATATTATAATATTTTATTAAAAAAATGGAAATTTACCATCATAACAAAAAAATACTATGGTATATTTTATTTGTTTTTAAGTTGGTATTTTATGGTAAGTGAAAAATTGTTTTTCATATAATTTTAAAGAAATCTTTTATATATAATGTTTCGTTATATATTGATGACAATGATGGTGATGATAATGGTTATTAGTGTTTATTAAGAACAACATTGGTATATCAGACCTAGAATTATTTGGTTTTCTTTAGAATTTTATTTATGTACTCGAAAAGCTTTAAGAGAAGTAGTCTTAAATCACTATAGTTATGATGAGTTAAAATGTTAGGAAGGTTAATATTGTAGCAAATTTTTGAAATTGTGGTCTAATGTGGGTGTACCCAAGACAATCTATGAGAAACTAATTTTCATCTTCAACCCTCTTATTATCACAAAGATGACAAATTCTTTCATCCCATGGTGTTTTAGGATTTACTTTATATGTTATAAAGAACTTTTGGATTTTTTCTATCCTTCTTCACGATTATTTAGAGATGTTGCACCCCCAAACTTAACATCCATATAAGATAACATGAGTGACAAGAGTCTGAAAGAGGAGTTTCTTCTTAGCCCAAAGCCAAATGTCTAGTAATTTACAATTGTTTTCAAGTCCATAATAAGCTTTCCACCCTCCATTAATCATTTCCTCAATTTTATAGCTCTAGTTAAGCTTGTGATGAAGATCAGTTTTGAGATATTTGTATGGATTCACTTCTTCTAAGTTATTGTTGTCATACATGAAATTACCATGAGTGATGTTTTGTGATTTAATTATCCTAACCTTTGTTTTGTTAGTGTTAATAGTCATACCCGTACTAGAGAAAAAATAATGAGAATTTTCAATTGCTTGTCAAGATCATAAGGACTCCTCACCATAAGAACAATACCATTAGTGTAAAGAAAAAGGATGATGACTATACTATCCAAAGTTGTGCCAACACAACTGGCATCTTCCAAAACAACCCTCTAGCTTGTCATTGTATATACCAAGAAAGGTAGGGGATAGGGTAAAAACCTTCCTTGAGTTCTATATTACAATCAATTTCATCTAACTAGCCCTAAAAGTTCCTAAACTAGGAAAAAACCTTCTCATACAACCTTATTGCAACAACTCTCAACTCAAAAGGGACTTTTAACTCTTCAAATCTATTTCAAAGGTTAGTTCTAGGAATTGTCACGTTAAATGTTCTTATGAATTCAACAAAGAAAGACATAAGGTTTGTTTTATTATTACAACACTTCTCAACAATGGTCCTAGGTGTAACAAGGTGATCCATAGCTGAATGATATCTTATAACTCCTGCATGGCTTTTTACTTTTTTTACAAGAATTTCTGACCATATGTTGACATTCTTTTCCAAAATAATTTCATATAACTTGGATAAAAGAGGGATAATCATAATGGTCCTATAATTAGATGGATTATTTTTATCTCCATTTTTAAAAATAGGAACAATCAACCTTTTTGTCCAGGGTTTAGAGAAACCCTACTTTACTGCTAAATTGAAGAGATGTGAGGGATCAAGATAATGCCACCCATTTTTAAAATTTGTGCTTGGTATCCTTCAATGTCCTTAGCTTTCCCTTTCATGAGACACTTAACCACAACCTCTATGTCTTCTAAAGAGAAAACTTCTTCCAAAGAGAAAAATTCTTACGGGAATCATATTATTTTATTTAGTTTCACAATTTAGAAATTGCCTCCAGAATTTCTTAGGATCCATTGTAGCAAGGTGCAAAAAATTCTCTTGCTTTCACCTTATATAGTACATTTTTTACCCTTTTACTTGAGAATTTGTACCTATATCAAGAAGCATCCCTAATGGATTTTCTAGAATGCTTGCACACTTTATCATACCAAGGGTTGGTTGTTCTATTTTCCTCTCTACGTGGCACCATGAGAACGGACTTGTTAATGCAATTAGAGAGGTTTGTGGCAAATTTATGATAGAAGTATTTAATATCATCCTTATTTAATGGTACATATAATTCATTATTTAAATCCCTTAAAATAGATCAATTTTATTTTGATAAAAAATAAGTGCTTTTGGTTATTATAATTTTAAGTAATAGGGCTTATGTGCGTGTCAAATAAGAGTTAGGGTTAAAGATCTATGATAAAATATTAATTAAAAATATTTTTAAATTTTATAAAAAAATTAAAAATAATATTAATTTAAAAAAATATAGCAAATTTTAAATAAAAAATATTAAGTAAAATTAATATATAAATAAGATCAAGTCACAAAGTAGTGAAGCCCTTATATAAAAATTCGTTTCTTCTTTACTTCTTATTTATAGTTGTGAAACAAATTCTCTATTACACATCTGTGAGAATAATGTTATTACACATTTGTGATAATAATGTTACATAGAAATGAATGAAATCCAACGTAAATGAGATGCACAATTGACTAATTTTCAAGAAAATATTTAGATACGTGAAAACTCTAAATTAGAGTTTTTTTTTCCACAGAAAAAAAATCGTAATTTTATTTATAAAACATAATTACAGTCTTCGAATGGACCAATATCAAACTGAATATTGTCCATTTATAAAAAATGATACTTATATAAATCTTAAACCTGTCCTGAAACAGACTTCATACAAATCTTACAAACCATATATTATCATAGATCACATATTCATCATTCATGATCATTCCTATATACTCATATACTTATTCCTATACAAATTGCTATTACAAAAACTTTGTTTATCAAAGAAAAAGGTCTAGTTCAACAACAACAAAACACCAGTCCATAAACCATCAATAGATCTACCCATCTAGTCAATATCATCCCCAATATGCCCAAAATCCATATCAACAAACTTGCCAAAATTAAGTACAACTCAAAGCATGCACATCAATCTTCACAGTCATCACCAGTTCATATACATAACCAAATACAACACTGATAAACACAAATATGACCATCTAGTCATAATCATAAAAACCAATCGAATCTTCTCCCAAAGTTAAAAAGCGAAAACAGTCACAAAACTATTAGCATCCCAGTGTTCAGTGATCTTTCAATATCTGACCTATACATCGAGTCAATCTTTAGCTAAAACATCTGCAAGAGAATTTCTTTCTCGGTAAATATGCTTATACCCCACAAACTCAAGCATGTCAACAAATCTGTTGACTTCATGAAAAATCCGAGCAAGTTGAATATCCTGAATTCTATACTTACCAAAGACCCATTTAATAAGGAGTTGGGAGTCACCAAAAACTTGCAAATTAGTTAGGTGTTTATCCAAAGCCAATGAAAGAAGAAGCTTTAATCCAAAAATCTCAGCAAAATTATTAGTGTCGAGCCCTAAACCTGCTTTAAAGGAAAAATAATGATAATCAGAAATATAAAGCATACCACCTGATCCACAAATTTTTGGATCACCAGCTGAAGAACCATCAAAATACCCCCAAGGGAAATATTTATCGATAACTTCCTCGATAATAGATCTAATTCTTACCACAATTTTATATTGAGGAAAATTGCTCAACATACCTAAACAGAGAGAAGAGACCTGAAGTGGCGTGAGGGTATAGTCTTCAAAATAGCTCCAGTTTCTTGCCTTCCATAAAAACCATAAAAATATAACAGGTAATGACCTAATGTGCTTCACTTCCACATTAAGACACCAGTTCTTAAGGCATGAATTCACTAAATTAACACTCCCTAAATTTTTTATATTTAACTTAAATTCAATTTCAAGCCATACACTTCTAGAAAATGAACATTCCACACCCAAATGAATGTTTGATTCAAAATCCATTTTGCACAAATAACATCTTCCAGGTCCTTCCCTGCCCTTCCTACAGATAACATCCCAAGTTAATGCCTTATCAGAAAGTAAAATCCAACAAAATAATTTTTCCTTGAGAACCTTCCACCACCAAGAGTATTCCACCTCATTCCTGTCCAAAATCATCTGGAGGTAACCAACTTTTGGAGAATACACCCCAGATTTAGCCTAATTCCATACTAGAATATCATCATCAACAGATAATCTGACATGAATAGCTTTAAGCATATCCAGATACCCATTCCATAAGATAATATCAGGATTATCCACTAAGTCAATCCTATCAACAAATAACCAACCCTACTCCAACAACAAAGTCACACGAGGTCTTCCTATATCTTTAAGAAAATAGAAACCAAAAGAGTGAAGTTTATTAACCAATAAGGAGGGTAACTGATGTCTCCATTTGCATCCAACCCATGGATCCAATCTAAGTCGAACCTCTGCCCCATTTCCAACCTTCTAAACAAGATAATTACCAATGAGATCAAAGGACCATAAAACAACTATTCAGCATATAGAAATACATTTTTTCTGTTTGACAAAGACTCTGATCCAGTCTAGAATAGATAAAGGATGGACATATTTCTGAATGGCTATCTAGACCCACAGACTCAAACCCTGAATGATGTTCCATACACTCTTACTAGCAAGGGCTTTAGTAAAAACAACAGGTGTCTTCAATCCCCAACCCCCCCAAAACTTAGGACATGCTAAAGCTTTACAAGATGTCCAAGGTAATCCAGAGGAAGCACTACTCCTAGACCATAAAAATTTGAAACATAGCTTTCTGATATTTTCAATAATTCCCAATGGGATCCAGAAATGCATCCAGTACCCCAGAATAGCCTCTAGTACAGATTTAACAAGGCTAAGCTTACCTCCTTTGGACAACCATCGAAAGCTCCAGTTTTTAATTCTTTTCTCCACCTTAATAACAAGCCAATCCTAGTCCTTCAGGAGATATCTACATGGTTTAAGATGAAAGCCAAGAAACTTCAAATCAGCCTCAAGTCTAGCTACAGAAAAAAGAGCAAATATTCTGTAAAGAAATTAACTCCGAATCATCCAAGCCAGAATGCAATAAGGAGGATTTTTCATCATTTATCTGCATCCTAGATGCCTTGCAGAAAATTAACAAACCTCATACAAATATGATAAAGATTGATCAGAGCCATCAGAAACCATGACAATGTCATCCACAAAAAGTACATGAGATAGCACAATGTCATTACCAAAAGATATACCATGATAAACACCATTATCTTTTGCAGCTAAAAGGGCCCTACCCAAACCTTTAACAACAATCATAAACAATAAAAAAGCAAGATGGCATTCTTGCCTAAGCCCATGCCCTGATCTAAAGAAGGAAGATGTTGCACCATTAACTAATAAATCAAAAGATACATAAGTCAGAGTGCTCATAACCCATGTAATAAAAGGCACAACAAAAGCCAATTAAATTAGAGTTACTCAATTAGATTCTCTTAATATGTTTTATTTAGGAAATAGTTCATAGTCACTTTTATGGGCAAAGATGTAAACAAAGTTCTTGGTAACGGGAAGGATTAGAAACATGTATAAGGGAAATGTTCTTTATATAAACCTTAAATATATCATATTCATATTTTTAGTAAAGTTATGGAATTTGAAACATTAGTATGAAGTAAAATTAACTAATTTTTTTATTTTTCCAATTGAATTGAAAATATTAATATTAATGTAAATCAAATAATTCTTTCATTTTCTAAATTTTGATAAACTAAAATTAATATGTATACTAATTAATAACCATCATTATTAATATAAAAAAAGTGAGAAAAAAATATTAGAAAAAGTTGAGTGATAAGTGGATTGTGGACACTCTATATTAATGAAATGCTTTCACTTTTATGAAAATATGTAAACAACCATTTTTAACATAATTACCTATGTATAAGTTAGATGGCATGGATAAGTGACCTTACACATTTTATTTAATGAAAATTGTACCTAAATTAGGTGACCTTTTTTTACATAATTACCCTGGGATAAATTAGATTTTTTTTACATAATTACCCTTGGATAAATTAGTTGGCATTGGGTAAGGGACCTCAAATCACATATTTTATTTAATGAAAATTGTTCTTAATTTCAATAAGAATTATGATGGAATTCATAGTTTTACCTTATTATTAGGAATTTTGATCATGGAACTTTTTCTTAGAGGGTTTGGACTATTTTAAGACATCTTAGATCATTGAATTTTTGAAGAGAAGTATGGAAGAGGTGAAACTATTCTACGCTAGAAAATTCACCCTCATAAAAAATGAGGCAATTTGAGTGCCCCATATCATATTCCTAAATTAGATTAAGAAAAATGAAAAAACTTTCCACTACATAAAAGTTTGATAAACAAAAATGTACCCTTTGATGTTTTATGATACCCAAATATATGTTTTTAATGAGTAGATCAGGGACTCTCTAACAAAACAATATAACGCTATTAGGTAGAAGCTTATATTAAAACTTTGTAATTAATGTAGATTTATTTTAAAATTTAATATATAAGTATCAAGAAATGGATCAAATCTCTTAAGATATAATTTTTTTATCCATTTAAAATGGATCTAGATGCAAATTAAAAGGAAGATAACACATTTTTATATGTAAATATTTTGTCTATATTGTTTGTATTTATGTGTGTGTATATATATATATATATATATATTATGTTTTTATATAACAATTATTTTAGGTGAATTGACAAAAACATTATAATTGACCTCTAACATAATCTTAAATTGTTTATAAGTTTGGAAAAACAATTAATCTAGTTAACTTGATTGGTAAAAAAAGATTGTTGATATCTACTTCATTCACATTCATGCTTCTATACATTATTTTTTTAATGAGTTGTCCTTTTTTCTCAATGAAGAGACCTTGGCTGAAACTAATAGGTTAATATAACAAGTGAATATGTCACAAAGTGGCTAGTCCATGCCAAAGATAAAAATTGAGTTCAAGTACATAAGTTATAGATTGAATATAGAAATTGATAAGGCAAAGAGAAATCATAATAACATAGCAAGTTTATAGAACTTGTAACATCAATTAGGTATTTGTCTTCAGATAAACATTAAAATATAAATATATAGAATTGGTAATACATCAAAATCAAAACATTACATGGGAAGTGACAACAATTTTATTATTATTCACTCTTAAAAAATTCCATATTAAATCTTTTTAGTTTTATTTTCTCTGTTTTAAAAATTAAGTCACATTTTTAGGGATTTATGTCTCATTAATAAACTCTCTGGCCGATAAAAAATGGAATGAGTATTTTTTTTTGCAAGCTGCACAATTCTATTAAAATATAAGGACAAAATGTACAAAATTAACCCTAACCAGAGGAGATATCAGGAGGTGAAGCCACCACCCAAGCCTCTCAAAAACTGAGGGTCGTTTATGAAAACCAGAGATGAAATTGTTCATGACTATAAAACTAGTTGAGTACCGAGTCTTAGACAATATAACAGACATAGACATAATTACAGGGTTCAAATTTAAAAACAGACAGAGACATACACAGACTTGAAAACTATTGCATAAAAACCTGAAACAATAAGTCGTTTCTGCAAATGATGAGAGAATTCTTCAGGACGAGGGATTTTCCTCGATGATGGGGCACACCCATCATTATTCCTATGAAGGGTTGGACGTGTTGGAAGTGGCCTTAGGAGCAGGTTGAGGTGATTGTTGTTGTTTTTCTGGATTCTGTCCTATCATGTTCTTCAAACGTTTGAAGAGTGGATCCACCGTGGAAGGGATGGGGAAAGGAGATGCCTATGGAGCCGTAATTATGCAACCTGTCTCACTCCCACTGCCACCTCCCCAAAAACCAACATGCACAACCCCCCTTATCGCACTTCCACTGTCACCTCCTCCTAGTCCACTCTCACCTTCTCCCAGTCCGCCATGCCCTATGATGTCAACTGTGCCCTTCCATGCAAATGTATTATGATCCAAGCCCGTGAGTTGAGTCAATTTCAGCCATTTTGGTTTTCATGGCGAGGACAGAGTCATGAGCATTAGACCAATTGCTAAGCATGTCCTAACTAGATTGCATAACATATTTTTAACGAGCCAATAGTGATTTACTTGGCTTCCTCCCTAACTAAAAGCTAGCTTCTGGTTGAGGACCCTGTCCTCCCAGTCTCCAATGAGGATGCAGAACTATGGAGAGATATGGTTTTCATAGTCTACAGTGACTTGTAGGATGCATCCGCGCTGAGCTTTGCCCCTACCCGATCTAGCTCGACTCGAATTTTCCCTCTGTCTTGACATGATAACCAGGATGAACCTCACCTAACTGAAACTTGTGAGTTGAGCAGTGCAGAGAAATCCCAGACAAACCAAGGAACCACCTTGAGGCGGAGGCCAAACTTCCAAACGTTCAGAAAACCCAGAATTGCTCAGAGTCGAGTGTAACTCAGTAAGGATGGTGAAATAATTCTCCATGGTGCACATATCCTCCGTATACCCTACCAAAGCACCTGTGCGCATTGAATAACCCTACGAAGACATGAAATCTAGGAGGAGTACAGGGTGTTGCCAACCCTCGTCATAGGAGCAAAAGAGACATGCAGTTTATCTCCCATGCATGAGGAGCATCAAAGGATATGGGAGCTTATGATGTCCTAGTTGATGGACGTGGTGGGAACATGTTGCTCGCCATGCGGTGGGTGCACAAGACAAGGCACGACACATCGATGACAGCGTGCGGTCGGTGCACAAGACAAGGCGCCACACATCGATGAGCGTCTGTGCTGTCACCCGCATTCGAAGGAATGAGTAAAATTTTAAAAAATTATATGTATAAATTCAGGCCAGCAGTAGATTAATTTCACTCACAACAAATTACAATTGATCATGCAAAATTGTCAACAATGGAGACTGAATATGGAGCTGTAACACAAAATTATATTAACTCAGTGTACAATAGCCAACCCTGTAATAACATAGGTTGTTGAATATATAGAATACATCAAGAGATCGAATGCATAAGGAGGCATCAAAAAGCAGCATAAAGCAGGCTTACCCAAAATAGGCAAATCCCCCATAGGTGTAAAAAGCTGATCCCAAATCTGTCATGAGGCTCACGAATTGGCAAGGGCGCATGGGCAAGATAATGAGTGGTGGAATGGCAGCTCATACATGCTTTTGCATAGAGGAAATAGTGGAGGATGAAAGGGGAATAAAACAGGTTCACCTCACCTAGTCTTGCTTTCCTATGTGCCTTAAAACACTGAAAAAGCAGGGAATAAAGCAGAAAAAGCAGATAGGTGCCTAGGAGGCCAGGAATAAAGTAGATTTGATTCCTAAGGCTTTCCCAAGTGCTACATGAGTCAGATATGGCAAGTTTGACCTCTATGGATAGGCAATTAGCAACTTGCAAATGGTGGGACTCATGGACTAGGCAAATAAGACAAAAATAAATGAATTAATGTCTAAGTGGGTAAATAATATGGGTTTGATTATTATAACACCCCCCCTTAAGCCTGACTTTATGAGTAATAAATAAAAAATATAGGGCCTAGCAACAAGGCTTAGTCACCCTTTTACATACTGCAATGTCCATACAACCAAGGAAAGAGGCAAAACCAACTTGGGAAAATCCTCCCTTAAACATGGACTGTAAAACAAAATTGTAGAATCTTGTCTCCACTCATGCTTTGACAGCATGATCAGCAATCCCCAGTAGTGATTTGAGATTGTTGAAGGTCTTCTCACAAAATTCTTTGGTGAATATATCAGCTACTTGTTTTGAAGATGAACATAAGAGTAGGTGAATGGTGCCATCATGCAGAAGCTCTCTGATGTAGTGCATGTGAATCTCAATGTGTCTGGTTCTCTGCTTCTGAACTGGATCCTTGCAGATTCGAATGGTACTCTGGTTATCACAGTAGATGGTAGTTGAGTACTCAGGTTCGAAACCACACTCTCCAAGTAAACCCTGCAGCCATAAACACTGAGTTGTTGCATTGACAACTCCTCTGTACTCAGCTTCTGTAGATGTGAGTGCAATGGCACTCTGTTTCTTACTTGACCGGCTGATTGGCCCTTCTGCAAGCATGAACACATACCCTGAAGTAGACTTTCTGTCTATGCTATCACCCGCCCAATCACTGTCAGTAAAACCAATTAACTCAAGGTCAGAATTGGCTTTATAGAAAATCCCATGTGTCCTTGTTCCCTAAACAAAGCTTAGGATCCTCTTGGCTACTTTCCAATGGATCTCATGAGGCTGATCCATGAATCTAGAAGCCACACTTACTGCATAACAAAGATCAGGTCGAGTATGTGTCAGATACAATAAACATCCAATCAATTATCTATACAGTGTGTTGTTTACCATCGGTGGAGAATCATCTTCCTCCAGCTTCACTCCTGAAAGGAAAGGAGTTTTGCTTGCTTTGTAATCTTGCATTCTGAATTTGATTAGAAAATCCAATGCATTTTTGGACTGGTGCACCTTGATTCCAGCTTTGGTTTGAGCTGTCTCAAGCCCCAGAAATTGGCTTAAGAGCCCCAAATTTGTCATGGAGAAGGCTTGGTTCATAGCTACTTTTAGGGAAGCAATCTTAGCCTGTGAGCTTCCTGTAATGAGGAGGTCATCAACATATAATACAATGATCATTAATGAACCATTAATTACCTTCAAATATACATTCAAATCTGATTTGCACCGAACAAAATTCAGAGATAGCAAGAAGCTATCTATCTTGGCATACCAAGCCCTGGGGGCTTGCTTTAGCCCATACAATGACTTTCTCAACCTGCACACAAGAGAAGGGTTAGTATCAAAACCTTGGGGCTGCTTCATATATATCTCCTCAGTGAGATCTCCGTTGAGGAAGGCACATTTTACATCCATATGATGTACCTCCCATTGCCTTGAGGCTGCAATGGCTAGAGCTAGCCTGATGGAATCCATCTTTGCCACTAGGGAAAAGGTCTCATTGTAATCAGTTCCTTGAACATGTGAGTAGCCTTTAGCTACCAATCTGGCCTTGTACTTTAGTGGTGAACCATCAGCAGCAAATTTGGTCTAATAGACCCACTTACACTGGACTAACTTTCTTCCTGGAGGAAGATCCACTAGCTCCCATGTGTTGCTCTTCTGTAGCGAGTTGAACTCCTCATTCATGGAAGCTTGCCATCTTGGATCTCCTGCTGCTTCTTCATATGTTTGAGGATCAGACTCCACCATCAAGTAGCACTTTTCAGCAAACATAGGGTCCTTCATGCACAGACCGCTTTCAAATTGTGATCTTGTCCTCCTTGGGTCATTGGGATCCCCAGCTAGCTCTCCTGCTACATGTAGTGTCTTGGATGCCCATTTTGGCCTTGTGGGGCTATTTGGGTCTGCAGTAAACTCATCTCCATTAGACAAATCAGAATCAGCATGTTCAAAAAACTCTTTACTTACTTCTTTAGATTCAGGTGGTGAAGAGGCTTCACCAACTTCCATTGTTGCAAGGGGTTCTTGTTCAAACTGAACACACCTTTCAATAAAGGCTTTGTTTGTGCTAAAGTTTATCAACTTATACCCTTTTTAATCTTCAGAGTATCCCACAAAAAGACACTCTTGGCTTTGGGGCTGCAAATCCTTCCTCTTCTCTGTCGGGATTCTAGCCCAAGCCTTTGAGCCAAAAATCCTGAAATGGGTCACAGCTGGCTTGTGCCCACCCCATGCTTCGAAGGGAGTCATGCCATCAAGTTGTTTGTGAGGCACCCTATTTTGGATATAGGCTGCACAGTTGATAGCTTCGGCCCAGTACTTTGGTGGCAAAGTTTTGGCCTCCATCATGCATGTTGCCATCTCCTTTAGTGATCTGTTCTTCCTCTCAGCCACACCATTTTGCTATGGTGTGTAGGGGATAGAATGATGCATCTGCACAATAGTTAATAAACTCAATCTTGACATACTCACCACCATTGTCAGACCTGAGGGCTTTGAGTTTTCTTCCACACTGGTTTTCAACCAAAGCCTTGAAGACTTTGAATAGGCCAAAAACTTCTGACATGTGTTTTATGAAGTGAACCCAACAATACCTAGAAAAATCATCAATAAAGGTTAATGCATATTTGGCATGACTCATGGACATATGAGGGAATGGGCCAGAAACATCACTGTGAATCATCTCGAGGGGTGCAGAGGTTCTCTCATGGCTAGCTTTCTCAAATTTGTGCTCTGGGTGTTTTCCTAGGATACAACCTTGGCAGACTCCTTTGGAAAATTTTATCTTGGGAAACCCTATGACCATTTCTTTCTCACTCAGATCAGACAAATACTTGTAGTTTAGATGGCCAAATATTTCATGCCATAGCTTGCTAGCTTCATTAGCATGGATAAGAAGAGAAGAGGGGTTTGAGTAAGGTAGGAAGTGGGAAAACATGTATACCTTTTGAGCATGATTTGCTACTCCTTTTGCAATGACTCTACCAGTTGAGATTTCTGTGATGTCAACATCATCTAGTGAGAATATGACTTTCTTCGGAGACCTAGTGTGAGTCATCTGATACACTAATAGAAGGTTGGAGGCGAGACCAGGGACATACAGCACATTGTTGAACTCCCCATGATCAAGATCTATTCTTACTTTGCCCATACTTTCAGTGAGAGTCTCATCTCCCAGTACAATAGATGGTCCTTTTGACTTGTCCAGTGAGGAGAAGGCCTCCTGGGTCGAAACCATGTGTCTTGAAGCTCCAGAATCAATGATAAAACTGGGTGAGCTTGATGTACCAACAACCAGAGCATGAACTCTCTCTCTGTCATCTGAACTTGATCCTCCTTCTCTCTTCTTTGAACCTTCTGGAAGGGAGATTCCATTCTTCTCCAACAGTTGAGTTAGCATGTCTATCTGCTTTTTCATACAAGAGCTTTCAGTATGATTTCCCTTCGAACAGTATGAGCACTTGTTCATATCACCTTTGTTTTTCTTCTTCTGGGTATTTTTCTTGGGACCTTGTTGATCCTCCGGAGACTGCTTCTTGTCTCTCTTTTGCTCAGGTGGCTTTTAAGCTTTCTTCTTTCTTTTTGAGTCTGTTTGTGCCAGAAATTGTTCCTAAGGCTAGGGGAACAAGCCAACACAATCTCAAGAGAAAAATCAATTTAAACTAGGGTTTAGGGTTTTTGTTTTAAGTGTTTTGGTCATAAACATCAAGAGCATACAGGGAATACATTCATCAGATAAGCAACAACTAAATCAAACACAATCACTGATAAAGATGCATATATATCATAAAAAACTAACAAAAAGCCTGTATTGAAGTTTACACATAATGGACAAGCACTACTAGAAAACACACATTAACTAGCACTGAAATTGTCAATTAAGAAGCTAAACAAACTCACAGTAAAGCCAACACAGACCAAAAGTAGGGTAAAGAGTCATATATCCATAGTTTCATCAACAAATACATAAGAGAGTTACATCACTTATCTTTGAATAAGCCTGACAGTATAGTAGCTAACAGGCCTCCTGATGCTCCAGAAAAATTAGAACCTTTACAATGACTTGTTTTCTTTCCTAAATAGACCTTCTCTCAAAATTAGTTAGGTTTCACTTCCTAACTGCTCCCATCGAATTACCAAGGAGGGTAAAGTCAAAAATTGTTTTTTACAAAAATTACAATTTGCTAAACATAGCAAACTCCTAACCAAAATAAATTATTCATTTTAAATAACAGCTAAATACAAACTGCCTCAAAGTTCCTTCGATGCCTCCACAAGCAAAGATATACCATCTAGACCTGCAGACTTCTTCCTTGCTCTTTTGTGCTTTTTCTTCATATCATCTAACTTATGTTGCAATTCCTTCTTTTCCTGCTGCAAATTATCCACATTCTTCTCCAGCTCTGCAGTATACCTGTCAGTGGCTGATTTCCTTTTTAATACTTCTTTAGACACCTCTGACAGCTCCAAAAAATGCTTATGCATATCCTGCAATTCCTCTACCAGCCCCTTATTGACCTTGATCAAATTGTCATTAGTCTCTTGAAGGTGTTTCATGTGCTCCCTGTATCTTTGAATGCTTTCCTGTACATTTTCTTCATTAAAATCTGGAATCTCTGATATATTGTCCTTCTGTATTAAAAATTCTGAAAAATCATTATGAACACCTGATTCTACTAAATATCCTGCTTGCCTGAGAATATCCTGATCCTCTTCATCCAACTTATGATCTCCAAAAGCATCTACCTTTGCTGTATCTTCTTCTTGCTGCTTGGTAAGTCTATCTTTAATTTCAGCAATTATTTCAACTAATTCAGACCTAGGCTTTGTTTCTGCAGGTTTGGAAGAGGAGAAAGACTTAATAGTTCTCTTTCTTTTGCTTTTACTGTCCTGCTGAAAACTCTTTGTTCTTTCACTAGAAGAAGAACTGATTAACACTACTTCTTGCTTGGAATCTAGTTTAGGGTTGAGGAGTTTCTTCATGTTCCACCTCAATTTGTTTGTAGGCCTGGTTCTAAGTTTTCTGTTTGTAGTGACACCTTTCTTCTTCTTTCTCTTAGGTTTTACTGATTTGCTCCTTGAAGTAGGTAAATCTTCCAATGCTTCTGTACTTGGTTCAGTCATGATAACCTGCTGCTCATCCTCCAACAGATACCCTTCATCTTCAGATATGATGGTAAGGGGGCTTCTTGGTTTATTTTGTAATTCTTCTTTAAAAGTGGCAGCTTTCTCCATGTCAGCAGTGCCAACTTGCTCAAAAGTAACAGCTTTCTCCATACCAACAGTCAAACCAGGCTGTACCTCCTTATCTGCAAACAATGAATATTTGGCTTTAAGATACTCTGAATCCACTTTGAATTAACTGTCACCCTGTGCATGTTCTGAGACTTGCTCAGTCACCTTCTTGACCTTGATCTCACCCTTGCTGGTAGATGTGATTGAATGACCCAGCTTTTTAATCATCACCTTACCTTTGTCAGTTTGTCTTTTGGGTTGTTGGTCTTCTTTTTGAGGATGAATGTCAGACCAAAATAAGAAGAAATCCCAATTCCTTCCCTCATGCTGTAACACTGTAGTAATAATTAGTTTAATAAGGCCATGATGAAACAGTGACTGTGAGGTGTGATCATCTTGCTCCTTTATTTTTCTTGACATCTTCTGCAGGCGTTTCAGGAAAAAGAAAGGAAAATTCATTTTAGACACCCCTACTAAGTGCTGCAGGAATCTGAAGTGGTACTTAAAGACAAAGGAGTACCTTCCTTCACAGGTCACATAACTTTGAAGGATTCTTAAAGGCTCAATCCACTCCTTTCTAAAGTTTTGAATGGGGATCCCTTTGCTCCAGTTAGGAATGACATTAGGCAGTAAATATCTTTGAGGGTCAAATTCAAAAGGAGATTTCTTAAACCAATGTTCTCCCTCATTCTTGATTTCAGTAGCTTCTGATATCAACTCCACAGTTAACTTAAATCTCAGTGAATCCATCATGATCATATCCTCCTTAAGTCCTTTGGAAAACTTGCAAGAAACCTGAGAATTAAAACCATCAATTTTCTTGAAAAAGCTCAACCACCCTGCCTGCTGAAACATCTCTGCATAGTCTGGAAGTTTTTGGACGCAAGTTAGGTTTGAGGGTTCAGCTCTGTTTATCTTTCCACTTTTTCCCATAGTTTCCCTTCAACTTATAGAAAAGAATCTAGTTTGATGTTCCAGAAATGCTTAGAAATTAGCTTGTTGTTGTTTGACCACCTTCTCACTCTCCTAGGTATCCCTGTACAGGCTTGCAGTGTCAGTTTTAACCTGTGTCCACCATATAATTCAGTTCATGGATAAATACAGCATGAGATCAAGTTAAACATTCATGAAAGCTGTTATAAGGACCATATAGCTCTGCTCAAACTTCAAACTGCACCCTCATGCACAATGTCGAACTGTTAGGGTACATGAACTAATCAAACTCCTGGTTTTAGGGTTTAGTACAAACAGTCTACTGTGTCTTCAAACAGAAACTCCTTTCTTATGACAAACTGTTTTGTACATTTCACAATGGCACTGTAATGTCCAGAGTACTTAAAGGCAAATGGAAAACTGTCAATAGATATGGATATGATACATTAAGGCTTCACTCAAATGCCTGTATCTAGAAGTATCCAGACAACTTCGCTTCAAACCTTAACACTCCCAGTACTTCATACAAGGTCAGCCATACATTCATCGAATCAAGTTGAACTGTCAGCAATAAAAGAAAGGACAAATACACCAGTGTTTGCAAAAAGTTCTTCAAGCCACAAACTGCCACCAACTCAGGTACATTCTGCCTATAAGTCCTGCAATCATTTGGACATGGTTCCTCCAGCAAAAATTTCACACATTATGACCCTTTCACAGTTTTTAAAACCACTCAAATATATTGACCAAAACAGCCTCTGTGCATAACCAGCAAATCTGTGAATTTCCTGAACGCTGTCTTCTGCAATTTCTAGTGTATTAGGTCTTGAGAAAAGACCCTTCAGTCAGCTCCTTACAACAATAAGTATCATCACCAACGTATCAAATATATGAGAGGATTAATTATAAACATTCTTCCCTCAATCAATGACTAAACTCTACAGGCTAAATGCTTTGAATTCAAGGCTTCCTGGCTGCTCTGTTCCTTCAAACTCTTTGCAATGGATCCTGGTGACTATTTTAGAGGTGAAAATTCTGTCCTGCAACATAATTTATCCTCTCCTCCAAGCACATTCTTTTAACTCACCACGCAGCCACAAAAACAAACTTTAGAGCTATAAAGGTTTTGTAATGAGGTACCTACCAACTTCTCGAATACAGGAGCTTAAGGCTTGATTTTGATGCAGCAATAGTCTCTTCTCAAGTGCACAGGTGTCCCCAAGTCATTTCTTCAACCACAAATGCCAGAATTACGAAACCCTAACTTTTCTGCTAGTGCTGCGAGAGACATCTTCCTTCACGGGGACATAATCCAGTTTTTAAGCGATTTAGTTCTTCTGCACGAACTGGCTTTCCTATAAAAATGCATGTGGAACGAGAAGTGGAGAGTTTAAACCGAAATTTGATGATTTACCCAACTAATTCCACGATTTTAGCAATTATGAACCCGTTCTTGGCTGAGTGACTGAAATCAACTGAGATACGTGTTTAACTGCCATCACACATGTTAAACAACCTTGAAAAAGACAATCAATCACTTTTAGCTGATACCCATGATGAAAAAACTGCAAAAAATTTGAAAAACAGAGAGGCGCGATTTTCTTGTAGCGCTTCCTTCATTAACTTTCCCACCAGCGCTACAAGAATGTTTCCTGTGCCAATTTCTAGTGGTTTTACAGCTTTTTGATAAATTGTCGAAGGTTCAGAGCTTTATTAGGCTAAAAGAACAAGTTAGCTTGATCTCTTAACATCTTATTAATTCAACCTTTGAATATAAACCTTCTTTATCCCTTTCAAAAATCTAAAAAAAACTATTAAAAAGTCAAATAAAACCTAAAGAAAATGTGCTCAAAAACTATTAAAAACTAATAAATCACCAATAGACTCTCCAAAAAGACCAAAACTGAGAAGTAATCAAACCTATGATTGAAAGTGAAACTAAAACAAACCAAAATTGAAGAAAACAAACCAAAATGGCGAGAAAAAATTACTGACATAACAGAGTCCACCTTCGAATCTCCAGCAATCAAAGCTTGATCTTTGGATGGTTTGATGGTGCCCATCATCACCAGCTTGTCTTGATCCTGTGTGAGTGATTCCATGAAGTCTGCAAGGCTAGGCATCTTCCAGGTTCAAGCTGTGAGTTTTGTGGCATAGAAGGTCGAAACAAAGACTGAGTAATCAGGACCTAGCTTTGAGAGGATGGCCAACACAAGATGATCATCTTTCTTTTCAATACCACACTGCTTCAGCTGCAAAACTAGTGCTTTGAACTTGGAGAAATATAGCTGCAGGGATTCGAAGCTATTGGGACTCAGATAAATCAGCTAATTTTCGATTTGATGTCCCCTCATCTCATCTGTCTTTCCAAAAAGCTCAGAAAGATTCTCCCACACTTGATTCGGTGAAGTTAATCCATCGAGATGGAAAAGGAGGTCTCGGGAAATACTGAGACATAGGAGGCCATAAGCCTCATCTCTCCGATTGTGCCATTTGATCTTCTCTGCAGCAGCATTGGGCTCTGCTTCTGTAGCCATAGTCACCCTGTAGAGGCCTTTCGCTCTCAACAAGATCTCCATCTCTGCTTTCCATTCAAAATAGTTGAAGGGAGTCAAGATAGTTTTCTGTGACTGATCCATAGCTCTAGAAAATCTGTCTTGGCTGTCAGTAGAAGGCACCCAGTCTTGATGTCGAACCTGCAAAACAATTTTTGAAGGAGAGTAACAATCCTACAATGGCTCTAATACCATGTAGAAATTCAGGCCAGCAGTAGATTAATTTCACTCACAACAAATTACAATTGATCATGCAAAATTGTCAACAATGGAGACTGAATATGGAGCTGTAACACAAAATTATATTAACTCAGTGTACAATAGCCAACCCTATAATAACATAGGTTGATGAATATATAGAATACATCAAGATATTGAATGCATAAGGAGGCATCCAAAAGAAGCATAAAGCAGGCTTACCCAAAATAGGAAAATCCCCCATAGGTGTAAAAAGCTGATCCCAAATCTGTCATGGGGCTCACGAATTAGCAAGGGCACATGGGAAAGCTAATGAGTGGTGGAATGGAAGCTCACACATGCTTTTGCATGGAGGAAAGAGTGGAGGATGAAAGGGGAATAAAACAGGTTCACCTCACCTAGTCTTGCTTTCCTATGTGCCTTAAAACACTGAAAAAGCAAGGAATAAGCAGAAAAAGTAGATAGGTGCCTAGGAGGCCAGGAATAAAGCAGATTTGATTCCTAAGGCTTTCCCAAGCTCTACATGAGTGAGATATGGCAAGTTTGACCTCTATGGATAGGAAATTAGCAACTTGCACATGGTGGGACTCATGGACTAGGCAAATAAGACAAAAATAAATGAATTAATGTCTAAGTGGGTAAATACTATGGGTTTGATTATTCTAACAGTATAAAACTTATTTTAAATTAAAATAAATAAATAAATTATATTTTATTAACATTGGAAAACTTTATAAAACTTTTTAGTATGGAATCCAACTAATTCTAAATCAAAACACTTTTACTTGCAAATTAAAAGTATAGTCCATGTTTTGGTATAGACTAATAACTACATGAAAAATAATATGCCAAAATCACAAAACCTGAACTTACAAGCCGTACCATTTCATAGTCACGTAAGTCTCCTCAATTTTATCAAAATTAATTTTCCAACCTATAGAATTTTGAAGTATTAGTTCAAATTAAAGTGCCAAAATACGTCAAATGCAACAAGAAAACATAACTATTTAGAAAAACCATAATTCTAGTCAATTTATGCTTAAACTCTACTTCATAACCTGAAACGTGACCACCACTAATATAACCCCCAACAATGTTTGTTGATTAAGTAAGTGGATAGATACAAGTAATTGAAATTAAATTTAATAGTAAATGCTTGCTTACTGCCTTCAATATATTTTCCAATCACCATTTGCCAAAAACATGCAAGAATTTCCATTCAAGGGAATCTCCTCCTTCTACCTCGCACATGGAAGGATAATTATGATTATGATTAAGTATTACTATCCCCTCCTCCATATAGAATAACGAGAATATTGGACATTATTACGATACAACATGTGAAAATCAGAGGCGCAACAAAATCTACTATTGTATCTTTTTATCTACATAAGCAACAAATAAGTATGAAACAAGAATGAGAAACATCCACATGAAAGTTTGGTCTTCTTTATTCTTCAAAAATATCCAATATTACAAGTGAACTCTTCTCCACATATGCTTCACAACTTTACATCAACATAAGAATATAATTCTCAACATATGCCGAAAGGATCTCCTTTACCTTTATTATATACCAATAGGTAAGGAAGAATTACATACCACAATACATGTGGGATAAATTATTTTCCACCTCTTTATATAATAAATGGTAATAGGAGAATATTTCTCTACGATGCATGTGGGTTAACTCCTTTTACAGAAGGCTAGCTGCTATTTACGTCTTCCAATACTAGATAACATATCTAACGATATCATACTAGACATCATTGCACATCTAATATTAAAATTACATATTCCAACACCCCCCATTAATAATGAATGGGGGTACAACACATAAATGGATGAAGATGGCATTACATTATTATTACCCCTTTATGACGACTTCCTACATTCCCAATAAAATGTGAAGATACATTAACTGTGAAGATAAACAAACTTTGCTTATGTCATGGATTTTGTTAAGATAACAATTTCTTTCTATTTTGTGGAACTATACTTCAAACAAAGAACACCATCCACAACAAGATCTCGAATGTAATGAGAATCCAATTTAATGTGTTTAGTATGGGAGTGAAACATTTAATCATACACAAGTTGGATTCCACTATGATTATCACATCTTAATTCGGTAGGATACTTCTGAACCAGTCCAAGCTCTATAAGAACATGTTGGATCCACACTGCTTCTTCAACTACCCTGTACTCTACTTCATAAGAAGAAAGAGAAAGAGTTCTCAAATTCTTACTAGACCATGAAATATGAATTGAACCAAGCTGAAAGATGCACCATATAGTAGACATTCTCTCTAAAGCATCTCCTACCCAACCATAATCTATATAACCAAGAAGTGAAACTATAGCCATGCTAGAATATAAAACACCACACTGCACTATCCCCTATAAATATTTGAGAATCATATCCATTGATTTCTAATTAATTCCATGAGGCGTTTGAATAAAAATCGAAACCGTGCTACTTGCAAATGAGATATTTGGTCTATTGTGTGTCAAATATATCAAACTCCCCACAAGTTGACAATACAAAGTCGAATCAACAAGAGGGTTGTCACAATCAATAGTTAACTTTACACAAGACTAGAATGGCGTAGGTGAAACCTCACAATCATTGATATGAAACTATGCAAGTATATATGTTGCATACTTAGGCCGAGAAAGACTATACCATCATCCATATGCCAAATTTGTAGACCCAAAAAATAATGCAGAAGGACGAAGTTGTTCATTTCAAATTGCTTTTTATTATTATTCTTCATTTCCTGTATCAGTGTAAGCAAGTTGTCAGTAATGATAATATTGGCCACATAAAGCATCTCAATGAGGAAATCATCATCATGGTTCTTGACATACATATTTGGATCAGATATACACTGCTTAAAACCATTCTTTAGGAAATGAACTTAACTTTTCTCATACCAAGCTCTAGGTGCATATTTAAGACCATATAACAACTTGTTGAATTTTCCTACTAAACTAGAAGTGTCAACAATAATAAAACTAGCTAGTTGTTCATATAAATGTCTTCAAGAAGATCACCATTAAAAAAATGCACTCTTGACATACTTTGGTGTATTTTCCATTAATAAGATGCAACAAGAGAAATAACAGTTCTTTTTGTGTTCATTTTAATAAATGAAGCAAAAGTTTTAGTATAGTCAATACCTTCATGTTGACAGAATCCTTTTGCTACTAACCAAGCTTTATGTTTTCCAATCTATCCATTTGCAGTAAAATTCGTTTTATATCTCCATTTACATCAACTAAATTCTTTCCAAGAGGAAGAAATAAAGAGTTCATGTCGTGTTTTTCATAAAGTAGTCATACTCAAGAGGCATTGCTTTCTCCCATTCAGGTTTATCTTTAGCATGAACATAGGTAGAGGGATCATCAGTGGCCAATGCTTTAGTCATAAGAGAAAAGTTATATCTAGTGCGACGAGTATCAAAAGGAATACCAATATCAAAACCTTTGGATTCAAGAGTTTTCCAGGACCAAACAAGAAGAGGAGTAGTGGTAGGAACCACACTAGTATCTCTGGGACATTCAGTGGACATCAAGAGGATCACTTGAATAAGAAGGTGAACTAGGATCAAGGGTAGGCACAAAAGTAGAGGAAGGGGTAACAAATATAGGAGCCACAGAAGATGAATGCAAATTCAAGTTAACATGAGGTTCAATAGACTCAAGAGGAGGAGAAACACCATTTAATTGAACATATTTCCTGATGATAACATCTTGGTTAGATGGATTAAATAGCCTATACGGTTTAGAATCATCAAAATAACCAATGCAAATACATTTGTGAGACTTGGGTTCAAACTTTTTTTCCATTTGTCATTCGAAATACATGCCCAATATTCACTGCCAAATATCTTAAATTTACTAATATCATAGTTTCTTGCATTCCATTTTTCTTCAGGAGTAACCTGCAAAACTACTTTATTAGTGACTCTATTCAAGATATAGTTCGCATGACAAATAGATTCATCCCAAAAACTTTTATATAATCCTTTAGAATAAAACATGCATCTAGCCATTTCAACCAAAGTTTTATTCTTTCTTTTATCTACCCTGTTTCATTAAGGTGTAGAAGGAATAATATTTTGATGTTGAATACCATGCTTAGATAAATATGCATTAAATTTATTTTTAGTGAATTCCTCCACGTTATCAGTTTTAAAGTCTTAATACTTTTTCTAGATTATTTTTCAACCATAGATTTAAAATCTTGAAAGATACCAAAGGTTTCACTTTTATCCTTCAAAAAATAAACCCAATATTTGCGACTAAAGTCATCAATAAAAGTAAGAAAATAGATTGCAAGAGACAAAGAAGGAGTTTCAAGAGGACTACAAATATCAATATATGGATTAGTTGCAATATTTTGTTAACACACCAAGATTTACCTTTTTCAAACATTTCCTTATGATATTTACCAAGAACATAACCTTCACAAACACATTTAGTGAAAGAAATTGCATAATTTTCTTATGCATTGTCAATTTGTTTTGTTATTAGGAAAATTTATTATTAAACTCAAAGTTTCTTATGCATTGTCAATTTGTTACTATGAAACTCAAAGTTTTGTTTGGGAACATATGGCTGAGGTGTTTTTGAAGATCTTAAACTCTCAAGAAAGAGAATTTTGTAATGAATTAAAATGTACCTATTCGTGGTATTTAGGATTCTCCTCAATCTTTATTTTTAATACAAAATCAATTAATCGTTAATGTTAACAAAATATTTTTTAATTTAAAATTGGTTTAATTTCATGTGTTATATATATTTTAAAAATTAATATACTTTAAAAAACAATTTAATAAATTTATTTTAAAGAAATTAAAATACAACTTCAAATTTTACTTATTCCATATCGTGATTGGTGAAAGAGGTTATTAATCTAACATAGATATATTTTTAAAATTAAGAATAAAAATTAAAAAGTTTAATATAGACTTTTATAAAATTATCCACTTCAATATATTTTTATTTTATTGTTTTTTTATACAGTTTGATGTGACAAAATAAAAATAATTATATTCTTCGTTTAGTCCTGGCATGATTAATACTTTTCATTTATATTTATATTTTATTGTTTTTATATACAGTTTGATGTGACAAAATAAAAATAATTATATTCTTCGTAATAGTCCTAGCATGATTAATACTTTTCATTTGCTTTGCCCTAGCATTAAAGTGCACGTTAGAAAGTTTTATAAAGTTTTTTTTATTGTTTGCCTTGATAACTATAGGATCTAAAAGCCTATATGAGAATAGTCATTCACCATTAAAGAATAAAACTATAAATAAAAACCATCATAAGCGCTATGCATGCACAAAAAAAAGACACAAATTGTATGCAATTGTCCTTTGATAGGCATAAGTCATATAAAAAATCAGTCCACCCTCCCGAAATTCATCCACATAATTTTTCAACATTCAAAAAATAACATGTTTTGAAAGTGAATATGTCGTAGCATTGTGTTGTCGATACATATGGGAGAAGGACATTTCTTGAAAATGGACATTGATATCTCCAAGTTGAAAGGCCGAATGTTGTATACCAATGACTTGTACCCGTACTTCCCCCTTCATCCATCGAATGGTTATCAACAATTCCTTGAATACTTGGATATACGCTATCCCCATCTCCAAAGTGAGCTTCATGGCCTAGAACAATGCAGTTAGATTCACCTAATTGTTAGCTTTGGTTGCTCGATCCCATTTACCTACAAAATAATGCACATCCAAGTAGAATACCATAAAACTAATACCACTCCTACACTCATTTCCTTGACTTTCTCCATCAAAGAATCACCACGAAGTCTTCTTATTAATTCCCAAATTACCAACACAATGCACAGGCTAAGGAATATAAACAAGAGAATAATTCTTTAAAAGAGCAAGGATTTGGGACAAGGTCTTAAACGTAGGAGCTTGTTTGCCATAAAAAGTTGTATGGTTTCATGCCATGCACACCCCCCATCTAGTCAAGTAAGGGAGGGCTCAAAAAACATTTAGATCCCACCGAAAAAAGAAGTCTACAAAACACTCCAAAAAATTACATTTTACCCATAATGCCTATAAATTCAAACGTTCCTCAATTTATATCCACAGTTTCTTCCTATAGGAATACTGGTGAAATAGGTGGACATTAGTCTCTTCTTCCACTATGCATAATAGACATATTCTTGACCCCTAATTTCCCCTGCTTTTTATCCTATCCCAAGTCATCCCTAATTTATGCAAGATCAAACATAATAATAGGGTGTTTTTTAGAGGCATAAGGACCTTCCACAACTTATGCCATCACCAGTAAACATCCCCATCCCCCCTCAATAACTTCATACTATCTAAGTTTCATTAATTAATGCCCCCTAGAACAATTGAAAACCCAAATGAGTTCAACCTCCTTATCAATTTGAATGTGATCCCTTCTCAGCTCTAGAACAAATCTATCCAAAGAGGATCCCATATTTCTGGAAATCTAAGACCCTAATACCTATACCGACCATGATTCCAAAGGTCAATGGTTGCAGGATTTGCAAATTGATATAAATTGCACAGTCTTCTTTCTTGTATATGGCCAACCAATTTAACAAGAAGTTGAATCCTTGACCCACAACGTAAAATGGTGTCAACTCCCATTCCAACTTGGGTCCTCGATCTGATTCTCCAAGTAATAAATAACCCAATCACGGAGAATGCTTGTTGAAGGTATTATCCACTGATTAATCTGAACATAATTTTTAGTCCTTTTGATCTAGTATAGAATGGTGCCCAAAGAAATGTATTTCTTAATCAATATCTTTCCCTAAAGAGTGTCTTTGGTTAAAAATTTGAGTGATGACTTGGTTTCTAAAAATTGGTTAAAATGTAATATTCTTAATTCCCCATCCTCCTAGATCCTTACGAGTGGCAATGTCCTTCCATATTTCTAGATGGGAGCCTTGATAATCATTACTACCTTTCCACAAGAAATTGAAACAAACATGATGAATTATTTTTAGAGTGCCCTTGGGAATATGAGCCATTCAGTGATAGTATATAAGAATAACCTCCAAATTAGACTTGAAAAGAACCATATGCCCCCGCAAGAGATTCATTGGTTACACCAACAATTTACCCTCTTCTCAATTTTCACAATAATCCATGACAACTCAGTGTTTCCATACATGTCCAGGTTAAGTACATATTCGAAACATTTAAAACTTTGTTCCAAATTATGCACAAATAAAAGAAAAACTCTCTCCTAGTCATGTCGAGTCCTATTTATTAGCTCAATAATGCAATATAAATATGACTTACCAGCATTGATATGAATGCTTGAATCCTAGCAAAAATGATCAATGGTTTCTTAAAGTGTTTTCCCTCCCCCCTCTACAAAATAAAACAAAAGAATTTCATCCATGGACAACAAATGTGTTAATTTCTTGTGACCTCCAAATGAAATATGGTGAAGTGATCTCATTTTTTGGCAACATGTATCACTTGATGAATCCCTTCCACAACAAAAATAAATAGATATGGGGACAAAGGAAACCCTTATATTTGTCCCCAATTAGGCTTGAAGAAATCTAATCCCAATTCGTTTATTAAGACAACAAATGAGGATGACATAACACAACTCATGATCCATCTAACAAAATACAAGCTGAACCTTACTTGCAGCAACAAAAGTATCGAGTCGAACAAAGAGAATCTATCATAAGCTTTGGATAGGTCAAATTTGATAACTCTAGAAGGAATGTTGGCTCTCTTTATCGAATGAATGCCTTCATGAGTCAAGCCAATAGCCTTGTGAATTAAGCTCCCTATAAGAAATCCAAATTGCTCTGCCAAAATCACCTCCAAGAGAATTGTAATGGCGTTAGGTGGATCATGATCACCTTGGAAATGATCTTATACATGATTACAGAGGGAATTGAAGTAAAAAATCATCAAATGACTATGACCTATCCAACTTCAGGATTAAAGCCATAAAAATGGCATTGAGACCTTAGGGAATCCAATTGGAAAGTTTGACCTCCTCCACCACCTTTACTAAGTCATGAAATACTATGTCAAAAAAATACATAAAATTCTCAACAATCCACCCATACAATACAAGATCCTTATCCTTATGGAAAGATGCAAGTTCTTCTTAGAGTTATTCTAATGTCATGGGATGAAAAAGGTCCTTATTGACATCCTCCTCAGTCAATCTAGGAAAATGAGCCACCATGCCCAAAACCACCTCCAAATTTGGATGAGAAGTCTTAATAAAAATTGATTTCAAATGGATGTATACCACCAAGTCATCCAGATCATCAAAATCTCTAATGGATTTCCCTTCACCATCAATTAATTCCTATTTCTATGAAATTTTGAAAAGTTATGGAAAGATTTAGTGTTTTGATCACCCGAGGCAATCCAAAGAGACCGAATTTTTAATCTCCATTCAACCTCTTTCTCTTGCAACAACTTGTCCATTTTTAATTTGATCCCAACAATATAATCATGTTCTCTTACTTCAAAATAACCATCTCAATGAGTAGTAAAAATTAATTCATTCTCCTCTTTGAAAACAATAAGTTGTCCATCCTTTTTTAGATGTTGCTCTCTACTCCATTCCATCAGCTTCTCCTTAACTACACAAATATTCGTTAGGAATTAGATACCAACACTAATTTATGTATCCACCTCCAAATGATTCTGGGATTGCTTAATAATCCATTGCATTTCATCTTCTAAAGACCATAATGCATTATACTTAAATGAGGCGTCGAGTTTATTCTCATTGACCCCAATCTCCAAGAAAATGGGAAAGTGATCAAAGAAGCATCTACTACCAACCCAAACCTTAACCTATCCACGTCTTGAAAGATATTGCAATGGACTAAAAATCTATCATGGAATTTTGTTGGATTTATCTTATTACTGAGGCGGGGGATAAATTAGTAAGATTGCAGATATGTATATTTTTAACTTAAGCATTTTTTCACCAATTAAAAATTTTTAGCATCAACAAGAATAATGCACAAGTACTTGAGAATAATTGTATATGGTGAAATTTCACCAATTGGCTATTTTTTGGGTTTTTTTTAAAATAAATTCACTATTTGGTCATTTTTAGTCTCTAATATCTCCTATATTTACGTAAAATATGTTTTTTTAGCATAATATTTGCCAAAATTTACACAGTTCAGTGTTAATTGTATGTTTCATATTTAATATTCGCCTACCTATTTATAAACATGTTTTTCTCAATCCAAAACAATTGCCTAGAATACTATACTTAAGTATAATATTAGAATCCTTAAAAAATACCTTGATAATGACACAAGTGGGAGATTGTAATTTCCAAACATGAGCACCCACTCATTTCAGGAGTTGACCTGATCCCCAAGTACAATCTGCTGGCACTGACCTAGAACAACTTTAATCTATGTGAGTACTGACTCACGATATTCAAGCATCGACCTAAATAGATATTTTTCTAACTATGGAAACTGCGACTTGTGGCTTTAAGCTCCGACCTTTGGATAACCATGCTCTCCGGTTGTGGAACCACCAACTTTCGTTTGTGTTCTATAGCACCGACTGGAAGTAGGCTACGACCTCTTGGGTTTTATATGCACTGACATAAATGATTCTACAACACCCTAATTATGTTTACCAGTTGCAACGAGATGGAGGCTCCAACCCACTATGTTTTATATGCACCAACAGAAAGGATGCTAGAACACCCCAATCATATTTACTAGTTGCAACTAGAAGGAGACTCTAACCCCCTGTCTTTTATATGCACCAATAGAAAGGATGCTACAACACCTTGATTGTATTCTCGAGCACCTACTAGAAGGAGTATGAAACCCCCTCCTCCTTGCCCCATCCTACTTCCCTGATGTGAAATAAGTTTGCATTAAAAAAATTGCAAATAGAGAAATACCTCATCCTTGTGAATGCCTTCACAATCTGCAACTCCTGTAATTTCTTTAATATGCATCTGAAAATACAATTTACCAAAACACGATGTGCGATAATTACTGCGATCTACCTCTCTTTCATTGATCTGTGTTCTGCGTCTAAATTGATTTTTTGTCTCAATCACACTTATTGTTCCATGATCTGCGTCTTTTACTGAGCAAGAATATCACACATCCATAATACATGTATCCTTTTCTTCTAGCGCACTTATTCATTGTTCATCATTGACTGATTTGCGCACTTCGGCTTCACTGCATAAAGATACTTATTGTGTGCAATGAACCATTGATACACCCGAAAGAAAATTCCAAAGCTTGTCCAAACAATTATCTTAGATCTTCATTGTTTTCAAGATTACTTCACCACATCCATATATAGCTTATTTATAGTCTACTTGGACCAATATATGCTTTCACTAGGTGAAGTTCCTTAGCATTGAATAACACCCCACTATATTGCATTTTCAACAAGTTAGGATTTGTGCCAGCATGCAACTTACCACTTCATCTTTGTGTGGTTTATGATGCACATATTCCAATGTCCTTGTGGGAATTTTGCATACATTGGTTCATAACTTATATTTACCTTTACAACTATTCATACCACATATCATTTTTTTGTGGGACTTTCAGACACAAGTGTTTTTTCTCTCTATTCATAAGTCTCACAAATGGTGTTTGTGCATGTACTCCATTTTAAACATTCTTCTTTATGTATAATTATATGCGCATTTGTAACCAATCTCATGGTGATATCTTTTCACTTATGTTAGATTCTTCTATATGTATTTCTTCAAGCTGGTCATGTGTGAGGAAGTCTCACCTCTACCTTCCAGTTGAATTGAAGAAGTCAATTTGGAACGACATCTATGACTTGTCTTCATCTTCAATTGAATTCTATTTTATTAGTGATAGAGTTTTGTTTGTCTTTGCATCTCTATTTTAATGTACCCAATTGTGTCCTGATGTAACACTAGCTTCGAAGCTCCAAATTTTGTAATCATATTTTGAATATAATACAAAATATCCTTGATTCATTGTGCATTACTTATATATTTGTTTCCTTACTGTTTTATGCATGACTAAAATAATAACAACTACACACTTCAAAATAAATAGTATTTCAAATGAATTCAATGAACACCAACTTACTACATTAATCCTTGAGTTTCAAATGTACCTGTCTTGGACTCAAGGATCTTACATAACCCCTCTAGGTTAGCAATATAAGCAGTAATCACTTGCTGCTGGTATTACATAATTATTTTTTCATCTTTTCCACACTCATGAGATATCTTTCTTACCCATATATTCTTGATAGTATGAGTTATATTAATGCTATATGTGTTTCTGATGCACTCCTAAGACTCATTTCTTACCCATGTATTTTGGTGTATAACCGACCTATGCTTCCGAGGCAGACATTATTTCACAAATTTGTGTCCAACTGGTTTTCTTTGTGCTTTTATGAAACATTGCAAGGTCTTGTATCCATATTTATCACACACATAACATCTTATGGTGTGACAATATTTCTCTATTTGTCCAACAAAATTACATCTCCAATATTTTACAGAACTAACGACATTTTTATGTCTGAAGGTGTTAGCATACCTGAGCCTCTCATTTCTTGCAAGCGGTTCAAATTCTCTATGAAATATAGCCTATTGGTTGGAACTGGGTTCTCCTTTGTTGCACATGCCATCACTATCTTTTACAAATCCAATACCGGTCTTATCTTTTGGAGATCATTGGAAACTCTTTGGCCTTGGACTTTGATAATGGAACTCCGATTTCATTAGTCTTTTTTATTTGAGTGATTCTTTGGTGCCGCTTGATTTTTTCTTTTCTTTAGACTTTGGAAAGGGAAGGTGTATACCATTGTAGGTCCATTTATTTTTCATTT
>LPNX010619452.1:57684-84537 GCA_001517045.1 Pseudotsuga menziesii
GTTGGAGATCCTTTAGTTGAATACTTTCCTCCATTTGATTTTTTATCTTGGATTAGCACCATGAACAATACATCCCTCAGGATATCATTGTTGTCTTCCTCTTTTGAAACATTATCCTCCTTGGTGTACATGATTTTCTTCTTTCTATGAAATTTCTTCTTGTCCACGACTCTATTCTGCTGATACTTGCTTCTTCGTTATTGATAGTTTGACTCTTCCTCGCTTTCACTATCTCAATTTTCTTCATATGTGCATTTTGAAGCGAAATGTCTAATCATGTCACATTTAAAGCACTTAAAAGGCAACTTTCCTTTGTACTTACCTTGTTCTCTTTTTAGTTTTCTCACAAAGTTGGCGTCTTCTTTGTCTAACAAGTCAGCTACATTTTTGCATTCATTCTTGCTAGATTTTGGCTTCCTTGTGGCTTTAAATGCAACTTACTTCTTGGATACATTCTTAGGTTCTGATTTCATTTCAGATGTTGTGAGAATTCCATACAGTTCATCCTTGGCGAGGTTGTCCAAATCATAAATGTCTTCTAAAATAGACACTTTCGAATTGAACCATGCAGGGAGGGTTCTCATGATCTTTTGTACAACTAACTTGATCTAGATCTTGGGGGCTGAGACCCGACAGGATCGAATGCCGAAAGAGGAGAAGATTAAAGCTACACATTTTTTAACAATTGATCCATAGAGTAACATAGAGTAACATAGAGTAAATAGGCCACATGGAGGGGTGAGGCTCAAAGAGGGCTCTTTGAGCCTCACCTCTCAAACTATACTAAGAAATACACTCAAAACCAATAACTCAAAAATAACTTAATAAAATAAGAGAAAGGTTGGATGCCAAAAATCCTTGAATGCTTTATTGAGAAAGCATAAATCCTTTTTATAACATTATTACAATGTGTCTTGGGGCCATACCATGGATGAGAGAGGTACAATGTGCCTTGAAGCCATACCATGGAATAAAACCATGGGTTGTTAAATACCATGGATGGGAGAGGGGGCCTATCCATTTAATGCTCTCCATTTAATGATTTTATGACTTATACATCCAAATTTAGACCATATGCCCCCCAAAATTTAGATCATTCTTCGCCCCTTAGAAAATGATGGTCCCCACAATTTCATATTAAAAAAAGGGCAAAGAAAACACTGTGTTGATTTCCAATGAAGAGAAGGGTTTTGTGAGGTTAACCCCTAGTCATGGGTTTTGTATGGTTGACCCATAACTGTGGGTTTCATGAGGTTGACCCCTAACCATGGGTTTTGTGTGGTTGACTCATAACCGTGGGTTGTGTGGTTGACCCATAACCGTGGGTTTTGTGTAGTTAACCCATAACCATGGGTTTTGTGTGGTTGAACCCTAACTGTGGGTTTTGTGTGGCTGAGCCATAACCATGATTACAATACATAACTATGGGATTTTTGTGGTTTACCCATAACCATAGCTATGGGTTTTGTGTGGTTGACCCATAACCATAATCGTGGGTTTTGTGTGGTTGACCCATAATCATGATTACAATACAAAATTGTGGGTTTTTTGTGGTTGACCCATAACCATGGGTTTTATGTGGTTCATCCATAACCATGGTTCTTGTGTGGTTAACCCATAACCATTATTACAAAAGGATTTAATAAAAGTCCAAAAATTGAAAAATTCATGATTTTTGGTGCAATTGATGTCTTGTTGCAATTCCATTTGTACCTTCTAATGAAGATGATGAAATTAAATTTCATTGAACAAAAATTTGAGATATCAAAGAGACCTTTCCATCCATATAACATAGTTTATCTTTGGTGGCCCAAGGAATGAGAAAATGTTTGTTGAAGCTCAGGGAACACGTGCACACTGTTTTTGCTAACAAATGTTGCTTCAATTGATGATATCACTCAAACCAAAAATACAAATAAAAAATCATGAAATACCCATTTTAGCTGACGAAAATACCTTTCCAATGAGCTATGGTAGAGCCTTTCATATTTTATGTGGAGTCTGTTGTACTTGTCTAAAGTTGTATGCAAGCCCGCATTGTGTACAAACATGTGTTGCTTGAAAAAGCATATCTCACAAGCTAGGAAGCCAAATGAAAAACCTTGAAGTACCCATTTTATATGACAAAAAAAATTTTCAAATGAGATATGAAATACCCCTTGAAACATATTTTATATATTACAACATCTCTCTAAATTTTTCCGAATTAGGTCGTCCTCCATAGATTAATGAGTGTAAGTTGACAAGGGTTTGTAGAGAAACATAGACTGTTGTAGAGATCATGGAATCTATAGATGCAACATAAAAACTAGTGTATGGACCAACAAATAGACTACGAGAGTGTCAAAAATAGGTTGGAAATTCTTGTAGATATTTGGATCCCAACTATGCTCATACCCTCATTCACATGGAATGGTTCCCTGCTCTGATACCACTGATATAGATCTTGGGGAATGAGACTCAAGAGGCTTGAATGCTGAAAGAGGAGGAGATTAAAGCTGAAAATGTATTAACAATTGATCCATAGAGTAAATATACCACATGGAGGGGTGAGGCTCAAAGACGGTTCTTTGAGCCACACCTCTCAAACTATAATGAGAAAGACACTCAAAACCAATAACTCAAAAATAACTTAATAAAATATGAGAAAGGTTGGGTGCAAAAAATCCTTGAATGCTTTATTGAGAAGACATAGAGCCTTTTTATAACATTATTAAAATGTGCCTTGGGGCCATACCATGGGTCGTCAAATATTGGACACAATGGCCACACTAAGAGGGGGGGGGGGGTGAATCAGTGTGAGAGAAATTCTAAAAATTTTATCTTCTTTTAATCAATCAGAGTATATCAATGATTATGTCATAAATTACATATAATCAAATTCATCATGAATCATAAGCACAATAGTCATATCAAGAGAGACACAATAATATATGTAATTTTAATCATTATTATGGTAATGGAAGAATACAATATTCTCAATTACAATCAACACCAACTGATGAAAAGAGCACCAACTCTCATAACATCACCCAACCTGGTTTTCTTAGCTCCAACTAAGAAATGGTTGAGGATTCCAATCCTCAAGTGCAATATTCTACTTGCAAGAACCTTGCAAGCAATCATATACCTCAGTCCAGAATCCAACTCAATCAAGTGCTCCTAATCATCAACCAATTCTGCTACTACCATGCCACTTGTCATCTCATCATCATGTATTCTGCTGTAGGTGTTTTACTGTTACATCAATATTGATGGTCAAGTTTGTCAATCTATGATATTCACTCTTGTCAATCTTCTCATCAACACTGTTGGTCAATCTGATCATCAACATCTTTCATAAGGTACAAGTCATCAACATGGTGTATAATGTATCATCTTCAAGTATACATGGAGTACATCATCATAGTTTATAGTATCTTCACGATCAAACCATGGAATATCATCATAGGGTATGCATCATCAAGTATGCACCATCATCATACATTGTTAATCATAGAGTAGCATGCATCATCATCATTAAATAAATCCCCATGGATCTACATCATTGTATACATATGCATCTTCATTACTGTTCACTTCAATGTACATACATTATCATAATCATACAGTATGTGCATCTTCAACCTCAAGTACACATCATTGTTTCATAACCACTGTATAATGTTTATGTATCATTGTATACATCACTGTTTACTACACAAACTACTGCTCATTATTATCAATGTTCATCATCCCTCATCATATAATAGGTGTATCAAATCATCATCTTAGTGCATATCATCGTATCTTCATCATTGTACATGCAATGTATACATCACTACATATGCACAACATACATCACTGTATATGCACATTGCATCATATCATCATCATATCAACATCATGGTGTATGCATGCACCATCATCATACAATATCATCAAGGAGAATGTATCAAGTCTATAGGGTAGAATTATTATCCAACCATCATCATCGGGTAGCATCACATCATCATGTACAAGTGTGCATCAAGTGTATATATTGATCATACCTTAATACATGTCAAAAATTGAGTATGTTTGCTGTAGAAGCTGAACATATAATCATAGTATATGGTATCATCATCCTCAAATTGTCTGAAAGATAATTATCAACAAAAATGTATGATCTTTAACAAAACTTCAACAAAACTTTGGGACTGGTTGAGGACTATGGAAACCCTCCAATAGTGTCAACCTTCAAGTCACACTTAGGAATGTGTTTTTGAGATGGAACCTCGGTGCAATGCCTCCAACATGTGCACTGTGTAAACAAGTCACAAAATCGAACTCGGATCACTGCTGCTGGTCACTAGGACTGTTCACCAAAAATTTGGGATTGTGGTAATTACCCTAAAAATGTCTCTGTTGTAACCCTCGGATGCCTGCCAATGCTGAGACTATTAGAGGGAAGCAATAACATTTGGAATTGTTCAAAGATCAAAAGTTGTGATAAACCTAGGCAAGTCAAAAAATTGGACTTCCAAAAAGAAACAAAAAAATTTCCTCTGTGGTAATACTCGGGTCCTCTCCTCTATTGCTGGTACCACCGAATACCTCAATCATCATCCACCTCATTCAAGGAATTCTCCCTCAGTCAAGCAAGCTCACTTTCCTTCTCATTCATTGGATTTATTTTGGAGTGAGAGTGACTTGTGTTTATACATTGTTTGTGGACAAACTCCATGCCGTCAACTTCACAAAATATAGATTTGATTATTAAATTATATTTTAATCATAACAATTCAAATATCTTCAACATTTGACTTCTCCTTGGACTAGGGTTGATTTCAAGGTGAGTTGTAATGTTTCTTATTTTAATTTTTCGTTGTCACTATTTCTTTGCCACATCATTAAAGTAGATAATGGTGTGTCCATAAGTCATCAAGGGTGAGGGTGTCCTTAATCAACCTATGACCATTTCCAAAAGTTTCATGACCCCGTACACAAATGGGCCACATCATCACCATTTCTTCAAGGTTACAACAAGCAACCAAGGACCCTTAGTTAAGGGTATGCGCATGCCCTCAAGGTCAATGCATGTATGAAATAAGGAATGCAATCAAGTGTCCGAGTGTTATCATCCCACCCTATCTGTGTGGGTTACTTCATCATGCCACATAACAGCATCATTTTCACCACTCCTACAAGGGTACAACAGCCATTAAACCACCAAGTGTGTGGGTCCAAAGGATTTGTCATGCCCTAGGACCATCTCCAAGGGTTCTAAGACCCCATCAACACACACGTCATCTTCAAGTTTTCAAGGACCATTAATTCATCAAGTGTGTGTCCAAAGACATTGTGATCAAGGAAAGTGGTATTCATGGACTTCTTCACCTACCTCAACCACACAAGAGAACCTCCAACCACACAAGAGAACCTCCAAGGGCCAATATCCATCATGCTACCTCCTGTGAGGTTGCTAGGCCTTCTCCTAGGGTACCATGACCCCATCAAGGCATGAATGACCATATAATGGGTCATTAATGCTTCTTCAACCGATCCAGGGCTTCTTCATCATCTACAAGGGCCTCAACACCACAACCAAGGTCTTCAACATCATCATCAAGGTAGTGGTTCTAAGATCTATCCTTGTGGGTGCAAGGACCTTATTAACTGGATACAAGGTACTTCAAGGCACAACCCATCTCTATATGGTCTCTAAGGTACTAGATGTGAGGATACTGGGATCATCCATACCTATGCACTACCTGTGGGGTCATTGCAAGTCCCTGTTGGCATCAATGACAATTTCAATCAACAGTCAAATACCATGAATGGGAGAGGTACAATGTGCCTTGAATCCATACCATGGAACAAAACCATGGGCTGTCAAATACTATGGATGAGAGAGGGTGTCCTCTCCATTTAATGATTTTATGATGAATGGTAGAGGGTGGCCTCTCCATTTAATGCTTTTATAACTTTTGCATCTGAATTTATTCCATATGGCCCCTAAAATTTAGATCATGAATTTTCTTCAATTCTATCTCTGAGCCCAGATATATAATTTACTATATCATCCACTCTTAGTAAGTATGCAGCAACATCTTCCTCCTCCTTCTTGTTGAGTGTTTCAAACTATTTTGAGAATGTTTTCCATTTTCCCTTCTTGACTTTGTCATCACCTTCATAAATACTCTTCAACTTATCCCAGACTTCTTTCATTGTGGTGCATTGCATTAATTTGGTAAACTCGACATCAACTTATCCACAAAGTATGACCTTCTTTGCTCACATATTCCATTCATATTGTCTTCTATTCTCAGTGTCGACTGAGACTGTTTTGTAGGTTGCGTGCTCATCATTTTCTTCTAACTCATCAGTGGATTTCAAGAACTCATATCCATCTTCCACTGACTTCCTAACATCCATACCAAGTGACTGCAGATAAAATTCCAATTGAATTTTCAAGAAGGCATAATTAGATCCATCAAATCTTGAAGCCTTGTTGGTGGAGAAACCTTCTTTCTTATCCATATCTGCACTAGATCCCTCTTCCAGATGTTAGCCTATTACTGAAGACACCCACTCTGATACCAATTGTTGGATTTATATTATTACTTAGAGGGGGGGGGGTGAATAAGTAATAGTGCAAATATGTATATTTTTAACTTAAGCATATTTTCACCAATTAAAACTTTTCAACAACAACAAGAATAATAATAAAAAACACACAAGTACTTGAGAATAATTGTATATCTATAAATGTATAATATAATTACATAAGTGGAATATTGCAATTTCCAAAAAATGAGCACTCACTAATGTCAGGAGTTTACTTGATCCCTAGGTACAATCTACAGGATACTAGCACTGACCTGCAACAACTTCAATCTGCATGCGAACTAATTCACGATCTTTAGGCACCGACCTGAACAAATATCAGTATGGTTGTGCAAAATTCCACTTGTGGATTCGTGGTGGATTCAAGCTCTGACTTGTGGATAACTTCGCTCTCTAGTTGTGGAAGCATCAAATTCCATTTGTGTTCTCCAGAATTTAATGGAAGGAGGGTACGACCTCTAAGGTTTTATTTGTATTGATAAAAAGGATATTACACCACCCCAATTATATTTACTAGTTACAACTGGAAAGAGGCTCCAACCCCCTATGTTTTATCTAAACCAATAGAAAGGATGTTACAACACCCTAATAATATTTACCAGCTACAACTCGAAGGAGGAGCCAACCCCCTGTGTTTTATCTGCACCAATAGAAAGGATGATACAACACCCTGATTGTATTCTCCAACATTGACTAGAAGGGGGATGCAACCCCTTGCTCCTTTCCCTGTCCTACCTCCCTAATATGAAATAAGATTGTATTCAAAAAACTGAAATAGAGAAATACCTTATCCTTGTGAATGTCTTCATAATACGCAACTACTATAACTTCTTCGATCCACGCCTGAGTATCTGGATTCGAACAACCAGTTTCCTAAAACATGATATGCAATAATTATTGTGATTTGCATATCTTCAACGAATCTGTGTTTTGCATCTGAATTGAGTTTCTGGATCAACCACACTTGCTTTTTTGCGGCCTGCGTCTTTTACTGAGTAAGAATGGTGCACATCCATAATACAGGTATCCCTTTATTCTAGTGCACTTATTCGCTTTTCATCACCAAGTGATTTGTGCACTTCAGTTCCACTGCATAAAAATACTTACTGCGATAAATGAGCCATTGATACCCTAAAGAAAATTTCAAATCTTGTCCAAGCAATTATCTCAAATCTTCATTCTTTTCAAGCTTACTTCACCACATCAATCTCTAGCTTATTTATAGTCTACTTGGCTCAAGATATGTGTCCACTTGGTGGAGTAACTTAACCTTGAATAACAAGTTAGGATCTGCGTCGATGTGCCACTTGCCACAATTCATCTTTGTGTCGTTTATGACACAAATATTCCAACGTCCTTGTGGGACTTTTACACACATCAGTTCATAACTTATATTTACCTTTACACGTATTCGTACCAGATATAATTTTTCTTGTGCAACTTTCACACACAAGTTTGTTTCCCTTTATCCATAAGTCTCACAAATGGTGTTTGCGCATGTGTGCCATTTTCAATGTTCTTCTTTATGTATAATTATATTCTCATTTGTGACCAATGTCAATGTCATGGTGACCAATGTCATGGTAGGAACTAGCCAATCATTGATTTCTCTGATTTTATCTAGGTCCACCGAGATACCTTCCTTAGTTATTACATGACCTAAGTACTAAATTTTATCTTAAAATAATTCACACTTGCTAAACTTTGCATAAAGGTTATGTTCTATTAAGGTTTGCAAGACTATTTTTAAGTGTTCTTTATGATCTTCTTTGTTTTTAGAGTATATTAATATGTCATCAATAAATATTATTACAAACTTATCTAAATATTTGTGAAGAACACTGTTCATTAAACACATGAACATGGCTAGGGCATTGGTTAAGCCAAATGGTACAACGAGGAAGTCATAATTCCTGTACCTTGTTCTGAATGCAGTTTTATGGAAATCCTCGTCCTTAATTCTTACTTGATGGTAACCAGACCTCAAGTCAATTTTAGAGAATACCGATGCTCCCCGTACTTGGTCAAACAAGTCGTCTATGCAGGGAAGAGGGTATCTATTCTTAATTGTCATTTTATTTAATTGTTTGTAATCAACACAGAGCCTCAATGTGCCATCCTTCTTTTTAACAAACAAGACAGGTGCTCCCCATGGAGACACACTCAGTCTAATATATTCTTTATCTATTAATTCTTGTAATTGTAATTTTAATTCTACCAACTCAAGTGTGTTCATCTGATAATGGGCCTTCGAGGTGGGTACTTCCCCAAGTACCAATTCATTGGTAAATTCAATATCCCTCCTCGAAGGTAGTCCCAGTATCTCTTTTGGAAAGATGTCTTTAAAATCATTTAAGAAGGGAAGATCCTCTAAGCTAGGTTTTGTTTCCTTATCATTAGTTTCATTGATGTGTAAAACAAATACCCTACATCATTTTCTAGCACACTTTTACAATTGCAAGGTAGAAATTTTACTAGTAAGAACCTTCTTTGGAATCCCTCTAACCATTTTTCTTTCACCATTTTCATCAATACAATCAAAATTTTTCTCAAAGCAATTTAGCAAAACTTTATGTTTTTCTAGCCAATCCATTCCAATCAGTACATCGTAAGATCCTGTTGCATCTGCAACAATTTCCCAAAATTCTAAAAATTTTGGGACCCTCCTTTACTTTGAATTAGTCAGTTCTCTTCTTGATTTCAGCCGATTGATTTTGGCCTATGGATTTTGAAGCGTCTTCCAGAAATTTTGGTTGCTATCAATCGAATGGTTTCTCCTCATTTCAATGTTCTAAGGAATCCCATCTTGAGCTCCTTATCGATTTGCAAAATCCTTCAAAGCTTTCTTGTATCGGGAGTTAATTCGTTTGACTGTCCCTCCGTTGCGATTGATTTTCAGATCTTGATTGCCTTTTCCGCCCCGCCGTTGTGGGTGATTTTCAGATCTCGGTTGTCTTTTTTGCCCCGCCATTGCGGGTGATTTTCAGATCTCGGTTGTCTTTTTTGCGCCGACTGTTGCGGGGGTTGGTTACTTTGTTTTACCGTTGCGGGTGGTTGACGTTTCCTTTATGTTCGGGTGTTGTTTTTATTCCGTGTTGGAAGGGGATGAATACTTCCGTCGCCGCCGTTGTGGATCATTGGGAATTCCGAGTTTTCGTCTTCCACCGACCCATGTGTATCGGAGCCCTGTAGTGTGCTTCCTTCCCTGTTGCGGACAATATCATACTCCGAGCATCCGCCGTTGCGGAGGGGGACGGACTCTTGGTCATCCGACCAAGGTATCCGCCACCGCCAGACCATGGTTCTCGTTCGCATGTTCTATTTTTGTGTTGCGGGTGATTTAGTATTGAGGATGGTCCGCCGTTGCGGAGGGGGCTGAGCTCTAGTCGCCCGACACAACTTTCATGTCCTCTCCGATTTATTTGACCCGTCACACGTGTGGAGTTTTTATATATACGGGGCGTGGTTTTGAATTTTATTATTGTTTTCTTTGCGCCCGAGGTGTCGTAATCCGCTCCGCACTGTCGACCCTGCAGATTTGGTGGAGCTCCGTGCTTGTACCCGCGTCTAGCTATCGATTGGAAACTCAATCGTTGTCGCCACAGCAGCTGCGCATCTTTGCCAGGTAGGATCGTAACCGCCTTGCCTAGTGCTTTTCAAGGTTCTAACTGGATAATGTTGGCTTTGGTGGGGGGTTACTAGGTTTGGGTCCCCATTGCCTTTTCTGCCTGCGTCCGTATTATTATTATTTTTCTTTCCCGCGGCTAGGCCCATATCATCCCTTGGTGGTTTTTGTCTGCTCATGTAAGAATATACGGTTGGATAGCTGCTGCGGTTAGAAGGGGGGAGTTTTTTGCCTTTATAAAGCCCACGTTTTATTTCCTCGGTCCTTTTAGTTTGCCCTAAGCAGTGGAGGAAGACGCGGTGCAGGCGGCCGTTATGCCGCCTGCACCTGGTTTGGTGCTAGTAATGATGGGGTCCATCAATTTTTTGATGGGGTTTTTGTCGGAGATTCATGGTAGATACCCGGCCGGTCAGTCCCCCTGCATTTGCCCTTTTCTTGAGCCCTAACCTATGCCCACGCCGCGCTGTTCGTCATTTTCGACCACATGAAACCCTAGGGCCGTGTCGCTGTTGGTTTTTTACGGTTTGGAGGTAGAATGAATGGTGGTACTAGTGGGAGCGCCCTGCGCGAAATGTTTTCGTGGATCCCCGTAATTTATGGCCGCACCGATGTAACTATCATGTCTGCGAACGGCATAAGCTTTGCCATTTTTTATTTTTATTTTTGCTAAAACTTTGTATAAGTTTGAAAGATAGTTGCGCCTTGCGTTTTTTCATTTGCATTGCATATCGTTTCATTGGTAAAAAATGGCATACTGGGAAATAATGTAAGTTTGATGATAGACCGGTTGATGAGTAAGTCCATTTTAGTATTTATGGCTCATTATATTGCACTAATAGTCTGATTCTTTTGTGCTGATAGTTTCAGATAGTCAGGATATAGATTGGTTGTGCATACATGTGTGGGTTGCTTTCTTACTTACACATTAACATAGGATAATAGCATATTGCAAAATATTGCATGACTAGTTCAATCCTTCAACTTGAAGAGCCTATGTTTGAATATCATTATAGTCATGATACATCTGAGAAAGAATAAACTGCTGCACAATGTTCACAAATTTGAATTGCTTAATATCATGATGTTTTACATTGCAGAAGGATTTTAAAATGTCCAAAAGACAGAAAAAGAAGGCCCCTGTGGTAGAAGAACAAACAGCAATAGAGGTCATCCTACCAACTGAGTATATCTATGAGGACACCCAATGTGTCACGGGGGTTGAACCTGAATATAAGTGGGGAGAGATATACAGACTAATTTCCCGTAGGGAAGTCCCAGACACAGGTCTTGAGGAAGAACCTATTTACGCCAACATTGAAAAATCCGCCATCATGAAGGTGGCTACCAGACCAGAACTGTTCCCCTGCTCTGATGTGATGAGGTGGATTCTTCCAAACACAAACAATAACACAATGCTGATGGGAAATGTAGAAGGTCAGGGCTATGCTGCATTTAGCCCTGGATATGTGGCATTGGCTTACCACCTGCCTGAGCCCCAAGTCTTCATGTCAAACGATTGGTTAGATAACCTCAAGATGGATTTAGTGGAAACCTTGAGAAGAATGCTCTTACCAGGAAAGATTTATAGACACAGGGCAACTGAGGACTATGACACAGCGAGCTTAAGAGCTCCTTACAGGTTTATAGCCCTGATGCTAAATCGGATCTTTGGAAGAACCAATGGTAGAATCTTTAAATTGGAATGGATACCTCTTATGTTCCATGTGGCCACAGAAGGAACAATCTTCAACTCGGCCAGCCTAGTGTCAAGTAGTCTCTCTTCTTGTGTAGCTGCAGCCCTGGGAGGAGGAGAAGCCCGGAAAAAATCTGAGTTCTACGTGAGTTCCATCCTGATAGACTGCATACTATGCCACCAGCCTCTCCCCGGGCTCAAATGTGTTTGGGATAGGGACAGAATGCCCATATATGCATCCTACAAACTATTGGGGGCTCATCAGTACCATAGTTATTATCGAGAGATCTGTGAGCATTTTATCATGCCTCTGCACACTCTTATCTTCCGAAAGGAATGTAACTGCATGTCTGAAGAGGCTATGCAGGTAATAGAGGAGTATGGTGATTATTTCTTGACAGAGAACGGGATGTATCTTAGAATGTTTGGTGGGTCAAAGACACCTTATCTACTGCGCAAGTATGCAACAGATTATATAATCCATAAGGAGGCGGTTAGACAGGTGTTTATTGAAGGAGTTGGTCATTTCTTGTTCCAGAAAAAGAAGGCTACCTATCCACCTCTACCATTTAAGCTAGGCAGCTGCAGTTTCGCCAATGTGAAACAAGCTCCAGAATTTATAGAGGAACTAGGGAAGTTCCATTTTGGGGAGATTACTTTCATACGAAATGACACTCACAGCAGAGTGGCTAAGCACTGCAAGAAGCACAAGGTGTTTTATGCGTACACCCATCATTTCTACAGTGATGAATCCGTTTTCAGGAGGGCCCCGAACATGACAGCACTCAGTAAGAGATTCAAACCGAAGCACTCCACCAAGGGTGGAAAAGGATCTAAACAAGAGAAGGCTGAGCAGGCTAAGGCTGAAGAAGCAGCCAAAAGGATAAGAGAAGAGGCCCAGAGGCTAGAAGAGGAGGCTACAGAATGGATACGGAAAGGAGAAGAAGAAAAGAGGAAAGCTGCCCAGGAAGCAGCTGAACGAGTAAAGGAAATAGCCAGAGAAGAAAAGGAAGCTGCTAAGCAAGCCGTCGAGGAAGCTCAGAGAAAGCTGGATGAAGAGCTTCGAAAGCAGGAAGCTGAGAAGTCAGAGTTGACACAACATCAAGCTTCTAAATCACAAATAGAGCAGAGCCAAGGTGAGGGAATCCCTGAGGTACAAACCCTTCAAGTTCCCACTACCATCACTCCTACAACCCCCATACTTCAGTTAGTACCCTTTGCACAGAAAAAGGGGGAGGAAGTCCCTGATTTCAGCACCATATATTATGATAGGGCTACTAAAAGGATTATGAGGATAACAGAGAGAAAGGTAGAAGCAGAAGGGATGACTAGCAAAATGATAACTGATAAAGCTGTGATGGTAGAAACAGACAAAGATCCAAGATTTACCATAATGGCTGGGAAGGAAGCAAACATGCTTCGGTGGATAACATAAACAGAATGATGATTGAGATAGAATCATCCAAGAAGACCTCCTCTCAGCTTAAGGACACCCTAAGAAAGGAAAGAGAGGAGGGCAATAGACTGAAGAGAAAATATGAACATGTGCTCAGAGAAATGGAGGCCACGAAGAATGAAATCCACGCCATCCAGCAAGAAGCACATGCAAAGGAAACAACACAAGAAGCTCTGGAAAGTGCCCGGCACGAAATACAAAACTTGAAGAGTGAAAAAGAATAGATGAGGGCACAGATAGAAGACCTGATAGAGCAGCAGAACGTCATCTATGAATCTAATACCTTGTGCGTTAAAGAACTGAAAGGGAAGCTGGAAGCAGCAAATTAACAGCAGGTCGATCTGCAGCCAGTTAAAGAACACATCTTGGCTCAGAAAGCTAAGGTGCTGCACCTACAAACTGCTCTAGAGGAAGAAAGATGTTAGGTCCTCTAGATTGATGGCAGACTGGATGAAATCTTAGAAACCGCTTCTTATTTTGTTGAGAGGTCGCAAGACATCCTTGAAGTACTGACTACGAGGATAACCAGGGTGGAGGATGATGAGGAAGTCCCAGCTGAGCTACCAGTCAAGGATAAACAAGCTTTGAAATGGGACCATGACCTGATAGAATTCGCCGTCAATACTGCAGAAGACTTCTAGAAAACCGTTAAGAAAACAAAGGGAGCCTGCACAGAATTCTTCAAGAGAGCCCTGGTCACCTACAACCGTTTTCAGGTAGAAGCTGAGCAGAGACTATACGAGTTCCCAGATCATGATGCATCTGCAGAGATGTTGTAGAAAAGGCAACAAGATGAAGAAGCCAAAGTACAATGCATCAGAGCTATTGATGAACAAATCTTCAGAAATGAAATAGGCCATATAGCCATTAGTGTACAGCTCTTGGAAGAACAGGTGCGATTGAACACAGCCAGGGTAGAGGCCATTCGAAACCAGGCTGACAAATTTGAGCTGAACATTCAGTTTTTAGATCCCAACTCATTTGAAGGTCTCGCTGCTGAAGCAGCAGTGTGGATAAAGTTCTTGGAGAACCAAGCGGGACCCTCCTCATGAGAAGGACCGGTCAACTTTTGTGTAATTTAATAATTTGTAAAAGGTTTTGGGAAAATGAAATGTTGGGAAGCCCAAAGGCCACTTTGGGCAGCCCAACCAATTTGGATTTTTGTATAAAACTAGGAAAGATAGACAAGCAAAGGGATTTTTCCCAGTAATACTGGAGGACATATTGTAAGAAGAACTATTTCCTTTTGCAATAAAGCTTTTAGTTTGCATGTTGGAGAAAGTGCTGTGAAGTTTTCCAAATGTTATGCAATGGATGGCAGAAAGATGAACTACTTTATTTTTCAGCTTGTGTCCATGAATCGTGAGATCGTTCTAACTCTGCGACCTATGTCTTGTTGAATGATTTCTGATTTATTTTGTGGAAAATTCACTTAGAGTAATGCTGGTGTTTCATATAATAGTTAGCTATCTGATTGTTAGAATATTTTCTTGTTCATGTGTTGTAAACATAAATATAAGCTACCTGTAATTTTGTTTATCATACATGGAGGTAACGCATTACTCACTAATAATCATTTTCTGGCTCCCCGGGGATAGTTAGTTAAGTGTTTAGATAGTTAGTTGTTTTATTTCCTAGTTGCATATGTGGTTTAGATGTTGTGAACATAAGACGAGAGGTAAGAACCTGCACAGCACATTGTGTAGTTCCTTGCATCTTTATCACCCTGCATAGTTAAGATAGGCATGTGCATTGCATACATTAAGTCAAAATACAAATTCCGGTGGACCGGGCCGCAACCGGTAAACCCTTGTTGTTACTTTGACCTACGGTAGCCGGACCGTAATCCGGACAGATTCCCTATACCAAACGGTCAACGGGCTAGTTGGGATTGTTGATTGGGGAGAATCCCTTACTGTTGCCACCTGTGAATTTCCAGGCCTCAACAGTTTTGGCGGTAGAAGGAGGGCCGCCAGTAAAAGGCTGGCCGTGGAATTTGATTTCCCGAGACTATCCTACCAGCAGATGTTTTGAAGCTTTCAATCTAACTCAAAGTTTGAAGTTTCCGGTTCTATCCTTGAAACCCCGTTTTCCTAGTGTTACTCGTTTACCTTTCCTCATGGATGGTAATCAACCTAACCCTTTGCCAGCATGGAGATCTAGGTCACCTCTAAACTTAAATCCTCCTTTGCATAACTTGCCTCAAGCCTTTGACAAGCTTTTACCCAAGTTTGACCCCGCGAACCACATTGCTGTAGATGATCACCTTCAAGGCTTTTACCTAGCACTAGAAGGGCTAAGGGCTGGAGAGCATGAAGACATAGTGTGCAGGATTTTTCCTCATACTCTGAAAGGATTAGCAGCATCCTGGTACTTTGGACTACCTGTAAATTCCATTTTCGATTGGGATACTTTTGAAAGGGTTTTCAGGAGTAAATACACAACTCAGAAGATGCATGCCTCGTTAATGAAAGGTCTTGGTCTGTTAAGAAAAGAAAAGAATGAAAAGGTACGTAGTTTCACACAAAGATTTTCATTATACTTAAAAAACTTCTCTCAGGTTGACAAGCCCTTAGATAAAGTCTTAATTGAATATTATACCTCATCCCTAGGAGCTAAGTTGGCCATGTTTGCCAAAATGAAAGTCAAGACTACGCTGGCAGAAACCTATCAAGAGGCTGAGAGAGTAGAGGCTGAAAGTGAGAGTTTAGAGGACTATCCTGACTCATTTGAAGAGAAGACCACTGTAAGAAGAGGTTCACTGCTGTTTAACTCTAAAGAAGATCAACCTCCTGATTATCATGAGATGATGAAAGCGCTTCAGAAAATGTCCAACCGAATTGTAGATCTAGAAAAGGAGAGGGACTTTTAGAAAACCAATAAGACATACTATCCAAAAAAAGAAGATAACAACCAATGGTAGGTCCCACCACCAAATGTGGCATCAATAAACATAATAGAAATAGGAGGAGATAATTTCTGTACCTTTCATCAACAACCCCATTCGGAGAAGAAGTGTCCTCAATGGCTACATTCAATGACAATAGTGATGAATAAATTGTTGGATCCAGAATTGACTAGGGACAGAGGTGAGGAAGAAAAGAAGAAGCAGATCATAAGCAAACCAGAGAATGATACTATGTTTTCATGGAGCGGTGTTTCTCTGTTTGACACGGAAGAAGACGTTCTCAAGTCTCAGTACACCCCTACAACCACAAAAGATGAAAACTTGGCCATCAAGAATAATGAAATAATGTCAAAGGGTTAAGATTCGCGAGAAGAAGTAAAGGGGCAGGCTGATGTGAAGGCTAAAGATGACTCACCTAAAGATATTCATGGCAAACGGGAAACAGAGCCAATCATTAAACTTGCCACACTGGTAGAAGATTATGAAGAAAGCAAAGCTGGCAAGCTGAAAGAGGAGTTGCCCACAACAAACCAACCTGTAGAAGAAAATATTGAGTTCATCAAGACAAAGAAAGCCAGCGCTCCACCTTTCCTTGTGACTCTTGAGATTTTAAATCATAAGGTCCATAATTGTTTGGTAGACTCTGGGTTGTCCACAAATGTTATGCCTCTGGTAGTTTGCAAGAAACTCAATGGACAGATAAAGCCTACTCTTTGGGATGTCACACAACTTGACAAAACTAGTGTCAAGGTAGTAGGAGAGATGGAAAATGTGATGATTCAGTTGTCTGCAAATAAAAAGATATGCCATTACATTGACATCATAGTAGCAGACATACCTGATGGTTATGGGATGATTCTGAACCGAGATTGGACATCAAGACTTAATGGGTACTTTGCTTCAGATTGGTCTCATTTGTGGTTACCTCAGAAGGGCAGCCCAAACCTGATTAAGATTCTAAGAGAGCCCTTTATGAATCATAACGTCACTAAGCTAGGAGAAGGAAACGAATCCGTTGATTCTGTCCTGGGAAACTATCTTACTGAGCTTAAGCTAGAACACCATTCCTCAAAAAAGGCCGACCCTATGATGGACACTCAGTCTGAGCTCCTTCAGTTCCCTCAGGCTGAAAGAAATGATTGCAGAATTTTAGATATGGGTTCCATCTCAATAACTGCACAGCTGGACCATGGTTAGACAATTCAGGTCTGAAATCCAGCTCATTCCTAGTTCTTTAGATTTGAAATTTTTAGGAATGGGCAAATTTTTGTTTTGATGTTTTCTTTTGGACATAAATAAATTGTTTTGTTTCTGATACTATTTTCTGATTTCAATGCTTTAATGTTTTCTTTCTTTAATTGCTTGTTATGCTGCTATTTTCTTACGGTTTTGCTAGTTTTCTTTCATTTTTTGAATAAGAGGCAAACTTTTGGATGCAATGGAAACGTCAAGGTTCTGTATTAACTAAAATCCTGAGCAAAAGGACTGTGTTTTAAAGTGTAGAATGTCTTCTAGTAGTTGTATTCCTAACTGGCAGTGCATTCATTTGAAGTCTTACTTAATCCCTATAAATAACTCAGAAGTAAAAAAGGTTTGAAGTACTATTTAGAGGATCCATCCACTTCACATCTTAAATACCCAAGGGGGTGACAGCACAAGACCCACGGAGAGAAAGCAGAGTGAAACAGTTTATCATATATAAATGATCCCATGCCATGAATTAAGAAAAGGGATAAAAGTTCTTAAGAGTCACTACTCCTAAAAGAAACAAGACATATCAGAGAAAAGCTCAAAAAAGCATTAATCTCAGAGCATAAAGTACTAAATGGCCACAAGATCCTCTCCGTCCGTGAATTGAAGTATGAAATATATCATTCACACAAAAGGACACTATGGGATAGAGGATCCTGAATTAAAATTCAGTAAGAAAGGCCCACAGGAGGACTCATATCAAATGAACTAAAGTGCTAAAGGCACAAAAGCGCAGATTGGTATGGGAATGAAGAACAAAAGGATAAGACTATCACCCTCTGTTACAATCCTGTGGTGTTTAAGCTATAATCTCCAAAGGGCAGGTAAAATGAACCTCATTTATTTGGCCTCAAAAGAGTTATTCAGACCTGAAACACTGCTGGTGTTACCTTTTCCCGAAAAGATAGACTTCTTCTAAGTAATTTAATGCATGAGTTGGCTGACTTAGGGATACAGACATCTAGAAGATTTCGATTTTATTCTGATAGTATTAAGCTGGGAAATAAAATTAATCCAAAGATCTGGGGTTCACCAGGTAGTCGCCAATTGTTGCATTTGCAACAATTTCACAAAATTCTAAAAATTTTGCGACCCTCCTTTACTTTGAATTAGTCAGTTCTCTTCTTGATTTCAGCCTATTGATTTTGGCCTATGGATTTTGAAGCGTCTTCCAGAAATTTTGGTTGCTATCAATTGAATGGTTTCTCCTCATTTCAATGTTATAAGGAATCCCATCTTGAGCTCCTTATCGATTTGCAAAATCCTTCAAAGCTTTCTTGTATCAGGAGTTAATTCGTTTGATTGTCCCTCCGTTGCGGGTGATTTTCAGATCTCGATTGTCTTTTTCTCCCCGCCGTTGCGGGTGATTTTCAGATCTCGGTTGTCTTTTTTGCCCCGCCGTTGTGGGTGATTTTCAAATCTCGGTTGTCTTTTTTGCGCCGACTGTTGCGGGGGTTGGTTACTTTGTTTTACCGTTGGGGGTGGTTGACGTTTCCTTTATGTTCGGGTGTTGTTTTTATTCCGTGTCGGAAGGGGATGAATACTTTCGTCATCGCCGTTGTGGATCATTGGGAATTCCGAGTTTTCGTCTTCCGCTGACCCATGTGTATCGGAGCCTTGTAGTGTGCTTCCTTACCCGTTGCGGAAAACATCATACTCCAAGCATCCGCCGTTGCGGAGGGGGCCGGACTCTTGGTCATCCGACCAAGGTATCCGTCACCGCCCGACCATGGTTCTCGTTCGCACGTTCTATTTTTGCGTTGTGGGTGATTTAGTATTGAGGATGGTCCGCCGTTGCAGAAGGGGCTGAGCTCTAGTCGCCCGACACAACTTTCATGTCCTCTCCGATTTATTTGACCCGTCACACGTGTGGAGTTTTTATATATACGGGGCATGGTTTTGAATTTTATTATTGTTTTCTTTGCGCCCAAGGTGTCGTAATCCGCTCCGCGCTGTCGACCCTGCAGATTTGGTGGAGCTCCGTGCTTGTACCCGCGTCCAGCTGTCGATTGGAAACTCAATCGTTGTCGCCACAGCAGCTGCGCATCCTTGCCAGGTAGGATCGTAACCGCCTTGCCTAGTGCTTTTCAAGGTTCTGACTGGATAATGTTGGCTTTGGTGGGGGGTTACTAGGTTTGGGTCCCCATTTCCTTTTCTACCTGCGTCCGGATTATTATTATTTTTCTTTCCCGCGGCTAGGCCCATATCATCCCCCAGTGGTTTTTGTCCGTTCATGTAAGAATATACGGTTGGATAGCTGCTGTGGTTAGAAGGGGGGAGTTTTTTGCCTTTATAGAGCCCACGTTTTATTTCCTCGGCCGTTTTAGTTCGCCCTAAGCAGTGGAGGAAGACGCGGTGCAGGCAGCCGTTATGCCGCCTGCACCTGGTTTGGTGCTAGTAATGATGGGGTTTTTGCCGGAGATTCATGGTAGATACCCGGCCAGTCAGTCCCCCCGCATTTGCCCTTTTCTCAAGCCCTAACCTGTGCCCGCACCACACTGTTCGTCATTTTCGACCACATGAAACCCTAGGGCCATGCCGCTGTTGGTTTTTTTGTGGTTTGGAGGTAGAATGAATGGTGGTACTGGTGGGAGCGCCGTACGCAAAATGTTGTCGTGGATCCCCATAGTTTATGGCCGCGCCGATGTAACTATCATGTCCGCGAACTGCATAAGCTTTGCCATTTTTTTTTTCTGCGCTAAAACTTTGTATAAGTTTGAAAGATAGTCATGCCTTGCGTTTTTGCATTTGCATTGCATATCGTTTCATTGGTAAAAAATGGCATACTAGGAAATAATGTAAGTTTGATGATAGACCGGTTGATGAGTAAGTACATTTTAGTATTTATGGCTCATTATATTGCAGTAATAGTATGAGTCTTTTGTGCTGATAGTTTTAGATAGTCAGGATATAGATTGGTTGTGCATACATGTGTGGGTTGCTTTCTTACTTACACATTAACATCGGATAATAGCACATTGCAAAATATTGCATGACTAGTTCAATCCTTCAACCTGAAGAGCCTATGTTTGAATATCATTATAGTCATGATACATTTGAGAAAGAATAAACTGCTGCACAATGTTCACAAATTTGAATTGCTTAATATCATGATGTTTTACATTGCAGGAGGATTTTAAAATGTCCAAAAGACAGAAAAAGAAGGCCCCTCTGGTAGAAGAACAAACAGCAATAGAGGTCGTCCTACCAACTGAGTATATCTATGAGGACACCCAATGTGTCACGGGGGTTGAACCTGAATATAAGTGGGGAGAGATATACAGACTGATTTCCTGTAGGGAAGTCCCAGACACAGGTCTTGAGGAAGAACCTATTTATTCCAACATTGAAAAATCCGCCATCATGAAGGTGGCTACCAGACCAGAACTGTTCCCCTGCTCTGATGTGATGAGGTGGATTCTTCCAAACACAAACAAAAACACAATGCTGATGGGAAATGTAGAAGGTCGGGGCTATGCTGCATTTATCCCTGGATACGTGGAGTTGGCTTACCACCTGCCTGAGCCCCAAGTCTTCATGTCAAACGATTGGGTAGATAACCTTAGGATGGATTTAGTGGAAACCTTGAGAAGAATGCTCTTACCAGGAAAGCTTTATAGACACAGGGCAACTGAGGACTATGACACAGCGAGCTTAAGAGCTCCTTACAGGTTTATAGCCCTGATGCTAAACCGGATCTTTGGAAGAACCAATGGCAGACTCTTCAAATTGGAATGGATACCTCTTATGTTCCATGTGGCCACAGAAGGAACAATCTTCAACTCGGCCAGCCTAGTGTCAAGTAGTCTCTCTTCTTGTGTAGCTGCCGCCCTGGGAGGAGGAGAAGCCCAGAAAAAATCTGAGTTCTACATGAGTTCCATCCTGATAGACTGCATACTATGCCACCAGCCTTTCCCCGGGCTCAAATGTGTTTGGGATAGGGACAGAATGCCCGTATATGCAGCCTACAAACTAATGGGGGCTCATCAATACCATAGTTATTATCAAGAGATCTGTGAGCATTTTATCATGCCTCTGCACACTCTTATCTTCCAAAAGGAATGTAACTGCATGTCTGAAGAGGCTATGCAGGTAATAGAGGAGTATGGTGATTATTTCTTGACAGAGAACGGGATGTATCTTAGAATGTTTGGTGGGTCAAAGACACCTTATCTGCTGCCCAAGTATGCAACAGATTATATAATCCATAAGGAGGCGGTTAGACAGGTGTTTATTGAAGGAGTTGGTCATTTCTTGTTCCAGAAAAAGAAGACTACCTATCCTCCTCTGCCATTTAAGCTAGGCAGCTGCAGTTTCGCCAATGTGAAACAAGCTCCAGAATTTATAGAGGAACTAGGGAAGTTCCATTTTGGGGAGATGACTTTCAGACGAAATGACGCTCACGGCAGAGTGGCTGAGCACTGCAAGAAGCACAAGGTGTTTTATGAGTACACCCATCATTTTGACAGTGATGAATCCGTTTTTAGGAGGGCCCCGAACATGACAGCACTCAGTAAGAGATTCAAATCGAAGCACTCCACCAAGGGTGGAAAAGGATCTGAACAAGAGAAGGCTGAGCAGGCTAAGGCTGAAGAAGCAGCCAAAGGGATAAGAGAAGAGGCCCAGAGGCTAGAAGAGGAGGCTGCATAATGGCTACGGAAAGGAGAAGAAGAAAAGAGGAAAGCTGCCCAGGAAGCAGTTGAATGAGTAAAGGAAACAGCCAGAGAAGCAGAGGAAGCTGCTAAGCAAGCCGCCGAGGAATCTCAGAGAAAGCTGGACGAAGAGCTTCGAAAGCAGGAAGCTGAGAAGTCAGAGTTGACACAACAGCAAGCTCCTGAATCACAAACAGAGCAGAGCCAGGGTGAGGGAATCCCTGAGGTACAAACCCTTCAAGTGCCCACTACCATCACTCCTACAACCCCCATACTTCAGTTAGTACCCTTTACACAGAAAAAGGGGGAGGAAGTCCCTGATTTCAGCACCATATACTATGATAGGGCTACTAAAAGGATTATGAGGAGAAAATAGAGAAAGGTAGAAGCAGAAGGGATGACTAGCAAAATGATAACTGATAAAGCTGTGATGGTAGGAACAGACAAAGATCCAAGATTTACCATAATGGATGGGAAGGCAGCAATACATGCTTCAAAGGATAACATAAACAGAATGATGATTGAGATAGAATCATCCAAGAAGACCTCCTCTCAGCTTAAGGACACCCTAAGAAAGGAAAGAGAGGAGGGCAATAGACTGAAGAGAAAATATGAACATGTGCTCAGAGAAATTGAGGCCACGAAGAATGAAATCCACGCCATCTAGCAAGAAGAACATGAAAAGGAAACAACACAAGAAGCTTTGGAAAGTGCCCGACAGGAAATACAAAACTTGAAGAGTGAAAAAGAAAAGATGAGGGCATAGATAGAAGACCTGATAGAGCAGCAGAACGTCATCTATGAATATAATACCTTGTGCGTTAAAGAACTGAAAGGGTAGCTGGAAGCAGGAAAGGAACAGCAGGTCGATTTGCAGCCAGTTAAAGAACACATCTTGGCTCAGAAAGCTAAGGTGCTGCACCTGCAAACTGCTCTAGAGGAAGAAAGATGTCAGGTCCTCTAGATTGATGGCAGACTGGATGAAATCTTAGAAACCGCTTCTTATTTTGTTGAGAGGTCACAAGACATCCTTGAACTACTGACTACGAGGATAACCAGGGTGGAGGATGATGAGGAAGTCCCAGCTGAGCTACCAGTCAAGGATAAACAAGATTTGAAACGGGACCATGACCTGATAGAATTCGCCGTCAATACTGCAGAAGACTTCTAGAAAACCGTTAAGAAAACAAAGGGAGCCTGCGCAGAATTCTTCAGGAGAGCCCTGGTCACCTACAACCGTTGTCAGGTAGAAGCTGAGTAGAGACTATATGAGTTCCCAGATCATGATGCATTTGCAGAGATGTTGCAGAAAAGGCAACAAGATGAAGAAGCCAAAGTACAATGCATCAGAGCTATTGATAACCAAATCCTCAGAAATGAAATAGGCCATACAGCCATTAGTGTACAGCTCTTGGAAGAACACGTGCGATTGAACACAGCCAGGGTAGAGGCCATTCAAAACCAGGCTGACAAATTCGAGCTGAACATTTAGATTTTAGAGCCCAACTCGTTTGAAGGTCTCGCTGCTGAAGCAGCAGTGTGGAGAAAGTTCTTGGAGAACCAAGCGGGACCCTCCTCATGAGAAGGACCGGTCAACTTTTGTGTAATTTAATAATTTGTAAAAGGTTTTGGGAAAATGAAATGTTGGGAAGCCCAAAGGTCACTTTGGGCAGCCCAACCAATTTGGCTTTTTGTATAAAACTAGGAAAGATAGACAAGCAAAGGGCTTTTTCCCAGTAATACTGGAGGACATATTGTAAGAAGAACTATTTCCTTTTGCAATAAAGCTTTTAGTTTGCATGTTGGAGAAAGAGCTGTGAAGTTTTCCAAATGTTATGCAATGGATGGCAGAAAGATGAACTACTTTATTTTTCAGCTTGTGTCCATGAATCGTGAGATCGTTCTAACTCTGCGACCTATGTATTGTTGAATGATTTCTGATTTATTTTGTGGAAAATTCACTCAGAGTAATGCTGGTGTTTCATATAGCAGTTAGCTATCTGATTGTTAGAATATTTTCTTGTTCATGTGTTGTAAACATAAATATCAGCTACCTGTAATTTTGTTTATCATACATGGAGATAACGCATTACTCACTAATAATCATTTTTTGGCTCCCTGGGGAGAGTTAGTTAAGTGTTTAGATAGTTAGTTGTTTTATTTCCTGGTTTCATATGTGGTTTAGATGTTGTGAACATAAGACGAGAGGTAAGAACCTGCGCAGCACATTGTGTAGTTCCTTGCATCTTTATCACCCTGCATAGTTAAGATAGGCATGTGCATTGCATACATTAAGTCAAAATACAAATTCCGGTGGACCGGGCCGCAACCGGTAAACCCTTGTTGTTACTTTGACCTACGGTAGCCAGACCGTAAGCGGGACGGATTCCCTATACCAAACAGTCAACGGGCTAGTTGGGAACGTTGATTGGGGAGAATCCCTTACTGTTGCCGCCTGTGAATTTCCAGGACTCAACAGATCCTAATGGTAAAACATTCAAATCTACTTTTGTAATCAAATCTTCCATATGAACTTCACAACTAGAAATAAAATTGGTTACTTTTCTTTTTGTTTCAGTGGCTAATTGCACTAACCACGATTTTTCAAAATCATACTTTCTCATTTTACACAAATCTACTAACTTATGAGCTATATAACTTAGGGTAGAACCATAATCAATTAATATAGAAATAGGTTTGTCAAGGATCTTACCATTTACCTCAAACATGTAGGGCTGATAATCTGCTTGATGATTGTCCAACACAGCGCTAATTTGCGGTATGTTCCGAGCAACTTCTCCAACTGTGGTTGCTTCTCGAACTGTGTGAATATTTCGATTATGAGGACAATCCCAATACAAATGACTCCCCTCACAACCCCAACAATGCAAGGGTTCTCTTTTTATTTCTTCACTTTTCTTATTAAAAGTATTATCTTTATACTCGACAGTTCTCATAGGTTGTTTATACTCCATTCTTATTTTTGGTTGTTTGTCCTTGAAGGTATTTTTCTGGAAACTTTTATGTTTATTAAAAGGTTTGAACTCTCTTCTCTTAAAACTACTTCCACCTCTTCTCTTGAAATTATAAGGATTTTCACTTTTACTCTTGGATTGTGGCATATGTTAATTTGGCCCTCCTCATTGCTTCATACAAAGTTTTCGGTTCTTCAAATTCTAGTTTGTCTTTATAAAAGTTAGGCAAGCAACCTAGAAATCTTTGTATTTTAGGATTTTCTTCGTTTAGGTAAGGCACATATCTTAAGTTAGGCATAGCTTTCCCTTCGTAGTAATATTATGAGAGGTATTCATTTTTAAATTCCCTTTTAAACCAGTTCCTACTTACTTTCTTATCATTAATTCGTTTTGCTCTTTTTAAGTCTTGCCACCAAATCTCAGCCTTTCTGACTAGATTGAAGATGGCCATTTTTCCGTTCATGGAGTTGGAGTAATTGTACATAGTGAAGTACTTCTTCATCCCGAAGAGCCAAGCCTCAACTTCTTTTCCATTGTTGGCTTCACCGGCAAAGGTAGGAGGCTTTATTTTTTTGAATTCTCTTATTAGCTCATCTTTATATTTTCTTTTCTTCCTAGGTCTTCCCTCAAAACTATCACTAGAATAATCTCATTCACTAGATAGATCGCTTCTGTCAGAGTAAGGAGAGTCAAAGGATGAGTTTTTTGGTCTATGTTACTTTTTCCTCTTTTCATTAGTTATCTCATTTAGTTTATATAATAGGGATTCATTTAAGTCTTCTTGAGTTTTCAGTACCCTTTCATGTTCAGTCTTAAAGTTCATAATTTCTTCTCGTAAGTCCTTCACTGTTTGTAGAATCTCAATATTAACAATGTTGTTATTTAGTGGATCCTCGTTATTAGGTTCAACTCGTGCAGGTGAGGTAGGGGAGCGTCTTCTAGCCATATATTCCCACAGTTTAGTAAAACAATTTTCTGCTATATAAGTAATAAGAACAAAAATTTACACATTTGTTAGTTTTTAGAAATATGCATATGGAACCATAGGGCCAAGTGTTGTAACTTGGGATCTGATACCACATTGTAAAAACCCTAATTACTAAACTTTGGAACAATACCAAAAACGACATATATGTATATATATATATATAAAAGGAACAAGACATAAATTTCTCAATTCTTTTTTTCTAAAGGAATATAATATCAAAAATATAATTCTTCCCATTTAGAAGCACAAACATATATTGATTACTCAATATTAAAAAAATAAAAAATAAAAAATTACCATGCGCTTAAAAACTAAATTACTATAGATACATATAACTAGATACCCATATATTTATATACAATTTTAGCATGGTAAAAATCTCTAGTTCCATTACTAATTAAGTCTTTAATATATAAAGTTACAAATGTCATTTCTCAATCCCAAATATTTAAACAACACATGTAAACATATAAACCCTTGCTTGTTTTCCCAAGCATTCACATATATAATATTAAATGAAATAAAACATGACATTCAAGTCAAACTAGAAGAAAATTTGCAACTGTGCATTTTGTAAACCAAACATATTACATTCATTTTTACACAACCAATTCACCTAAAATTTGTTTTTTTAATCACCTAAGTAATTTAAATTTATGTGGATATCAATCTTTATGATCTAATCGAAGCTTACGATGTGAAAATAACCATACACAT
>LPNX010619452.1:113161-129988 GCA_001517045.1 Pseudotsuga menziesii
CAATCAGATGAAGGGAACTAAAACCCTGAAGTTTGAACCAACAAGCACCTTGTTATTTTGTTCTTCAATTTTTCTTCAAATGATCTTTCTGTAAGAAGCATTATGGGAGCACAATGTTTCACCTCCTCAATGCACAAGAAGAGCACTGCATCCACTTCCATAAACCACTTAGGCTTTTAGACCACATGCCTGTAGAATGCTATGTATCTAGTTGTTGACAGAGCCCTAAATCCACCCAAAAGAAACTCAAAAGTGGAGACCACAACCTGCAATAGTTTAAATAGAAACCTCATAACAAGAGATGGAGGAGACGGGGTACTATATTTTGAAGTTTTAACGTTTGGCCAAAGAGGGTGATACCAGAAATGATTTCTCGGGGACTGGCTATCATTGGTCTATGTTCCTCATCTGTCTCCATTACTCTTGAAAACATGTGGGAAACTTGAGTAACAAATCTATGCTGCACTTGACACAATAAACCTTCTTCTCAGTATTTAAGCCTTCTCAATAACTATGTATTTCTGGAACGTTGAAAGTTTCTATGCCGGCCCTTCATTTTCCTGAGACTCAATTGAAAGGACCTTGGAAGGCTGTAGGCTTGCTCATCTCTCCTTTCCTTTCTTTTCCTTCTTATTTCAGAGAGACTTTCTGATTAACAGATGATGTTGCCAATCATTTAATGTCCTTTTATTATTCATTAAGTTTTGGCACTGAAAATTTTTCGAGCATTCTTTCAATACTATGAATTTCTGTTTGGAAAAAATTATTTCAAACTTTGGCTGTGGCATTGTCAGTGTGTTTGTTTATTAATCTTGTTATTGTAAACATCAAAATGCCTACTCTGAAAGTCCGACGATAAATGCCACTTCTCACAGTTTATAAACCTTCTTATTTACTTTCTTGTCAGTTCTTTGATTATAATATTTACTTGTAACCTTAGAATGTTGTAGTGCTAAAATATAGTAATGCTTTTGCATGTTGCATAATAAAAATCACAAATATTTGTGTTCCCTAGGCTCATTCAAAATATTGAAGTGTTCTGACATTCTTTCTGATTCTTCCTTCTTTGGATGATAACTGTGGTGTAAGTTGTCTTTTGAATAAAGCTATGCTATGTGGGAAGAGAATGTAGTTTGTTTTATTTCGAATGGGAGTTTATTACTGGTTTTGTGGTTCTCTATGCTACCTTGGGTACTTTAGAAGTATATTGTAACTATTATTGTGATATCTGGACATGAGGGGGTGAACAGGTATAGTTATTAGCGTGGTTGGCCTAGAAAAGTCTTTAGATGTGATGCAATGCTACTTCTATCATTTCCTCTTATCTTGGTAATGAAGAAAAAAAGGATAATTATTAGTTTGTGGTCCTTATCTTTGAACTGCAATAATGGGATAGGAAGTTGTGCGTGTGTTGGATTACTTTATGTCAATTTTCCTTCATTAGAGATAGTATTGTTCTAAGACATGTTTACTCTTTGGCTTATTATAGGTTGTCATTCCGATTATGAATTGGGAGGCCTCAACCTTCAAAAGGCCTGTTCTGGCATTCCATAGGCATGTCATTACCTTACTTCATTGGGTCGCTATTTCGCAATCGAATACATGTATGTATTCCAACCAACATTTATATTTACTGTTGTGAATTTAGTGTACATGGTATATAATGTTCAAGTCATATATTTTATGAAAAGCTAGTGTTGACATTCTCCCATTTTTCATTTCAGATGTGGCTGAAAAGATGGCCCCAAAAAGCTGCTGTGATAAGACTAGTAGGAGAAGGAAGTTGGTTCCGTCAATTTCAGACCATTGCTCTTATAAGAGTCTCACCATTTCCTTACACAATTTTCAATTATGGTGTTGTTGCAACAAATGTCAAGTATGGTCCGTATATATGTGAGTCATTTGCTGGAATGGCGCCAGAGGCCTTGATTGCTATATACAGGTGATAAATTATCTGCTGTTTTACTAGCACAACTTTCATATGTACTTATCTTTAGAAGTTAGAACTGCTTTTATATGTTCTGCATGGGAATGAAAACCTTTTTTGACGGGTTTGTCATGCAACTCTGATATGGGAAAATGTTGGTAAATGATAAAAAATCTGGAGTACAATGAGTGGTTGGAACTTTATCATTTGAACATACGATAAGTCATAAACCAGATTTTTTGCCTCTTTATATGAAATCGATAAAGCTTTTCAAAATTTGGTGTGGCAGAGTAGACTGATATTGTGTATTGCTTTCAAAGTCATAAAATTTTCATGGATTTTCAGATTTATTGTAGGTTTCTCGGTTTTGTTTTAGAAATTATAACAGCTATAGAAAGACATCAATTAAAAGATGAATTCATCAAATTCAGGAAATATTGTCTCTCAATGTTTCAACATAAAAAAACTGATTAATATTTTGAAGATAATACTTTGGCTGCAGACTATAGCAGTGGCTTGCTCTCATTAACTTCTCATGGCAATGTTTCTGCAAGTTGTGTGCCTTAATTTGTCCTTTCCGTTGCCATTTTCTGTTCTTTAAAGTCTAGATACGTAGATACATGCACCATCTTAATGCTACTGTGTTCTTGATTTCAGGCACATCCTTGGCTTACTGATTCCGAAAAAGAACAACTTTGTAGACTTATGGATTGCCAGAAACTTTCTTTAGAGGCTTGTACTCATGCTGCACAAAATGAGAGATTGCCACTTAGAGTGGTTGTTCAAGTGTTATTCTTTGAGCAGTTACAGTTACGGACTTCTATTGCAGGTTGCTTTCTAGTCTCAAACAACCTTGACACATCACGGCCAATGAGACATAGCATCCCACTCTCCAATGAGGGGGGCATGCCACCTTCAACATTGCGTGGAGAGGGCTGGGTCAATGCAATAAGAGAAAATCAGGTTCTTAAAGTTGGCATGGATAATATGAGATTGCATGTTTCTGAGCTCGAGAAAGAATGCTCAAGCATGAGACAAGAGATTGAGAAATTAGGGAAAGGAAAGAGTGGATGGAGTTCAGTTTCTAAGAAGTTTGGATTCAGGTTTAAATCTCAGTTTTGCAGCACACAAGAAGGTGTTATAAATAGTCAAAATCAGGGTACCATGGAACCAAACCAACTTAAGTTGAGACAATCAAGACATAAACGAGACTCATCTTCTTCAGATTAAGGTTTATCTGTCACTGCATTTTCCTGTAGATTTTTTTTCTCCCTTGATTATTTGGAACTGCTTGGACATTTTTGTAGCAATGTGTTTCTTGTGGTTGGGAATAAATTTCAGTCATTTGGGCGTGTTGTAATTTTATGTAAGAACATTTACATTGCCCTTTCATTCAGGCTGTTGTATCTTTTCGAAATCCTTTATTCATTGTACTATGGGCATGATATTATTAGTCCACTAGAAGCTAGCTACTGGGAATTAACTGTGTATCAAGAATAGAATCAGAAAAAAATCATTGACCTGATTCTTTGATGGAAAGCAATAGCCTGTTTTCTTATGTGGCATATTTGGCATTGTCATTTGTAGGCTTTTATTCTTGAATGATGTTTCTAAATGTTCAGGTTTTATCAATTATTGTTTTCCATAGGTCTTACTATCAGCCTTAATCTAATTCAAAAACTGCTTAATATTCTTCCATGTAGCGTTCTTGTTAAGAGTAGTAGTATCACACAAGTAGATGCACCCATGTACAAAGATGTTCTTGTTTCTTTTTCTAGGTTTTAATAATTTTTACGACAATAATAGAATCAGTGATCATACTTTTTCTAAGCTAGTCACAGTGGTCATATTCATACTTTTTGTTTGAAACATTGTACTGTTGAATAAACAAATGTTTACATTCAGCATGAAATAATAGCTGCAAACATAATAGTAATCCCACTCCACAGCCATTGCCTATCCTATTGGGACCTTTGTTGCAAAAGACCAATGAACGAATCGTATTAAGATCCTAATTTGCAAATATTTTTTTTTTTTTTTAAATCACATCCGTCGCTTAAGCGACGCTTAGCAACCGTCGCTTATCCGACAGTTATTCTTTGTAGCCGTCGCTTTAGCGACGCTTATGGATGTCGCTTATCCTACAGTTTTCCTTTCTATCCGTCGTTTAAGCAACGCCTGTGGGTGCAAAAGTTCTAAAAAAAATTCGTCATTGTCACTTAATAAGTGTCGGATACGCGATGATTTAAATTCAAGCGATGGTTACTTAAGTGTTGCTTAAGCGACGGTTACTTAAGTGTCGCTTAACCAACGCCAAGTTTCCGACGCTTCAAAAAAAACCTAAGTGTCATACATGCGACAGGGAAGTGTCGAAAATCCGACATGACGGCCGTCGGATTTTTGGTCAAAATGTAGTAGTGTCAATGCTAGTATCCTGTAGATTGTACCTGGGGATCAAGTCAACTCCTGACATTAGTGGGTGCTCATTTTTGGAAATTGCAATCTCCCACTTATGTAATTATATTATACATTTATAGATATAAAATTATTCTCAAGTACTTGTGTGTTGTTTCGATTATTCTTGTTGTTGTTGAAAAGTTTTAATTGGTGAAAATATGCTTAAGTTAAAAATATACATATTTGCACTATTACTTATTCACGCCCCCCCTCCTCTAAGTAATAATATAAATCCAACAATTGGTATCAGAGTGGGTGTCTTCTTTAATAGGCTAACATCTGGAAGAAGGATCTAGTGCAGATATGGATAAGAAAGAAGTTTTTTCCACCAACAAGGCTTCAAGATTTGATGGATCTAATTATGCCTTCTTGAAAATTCAATTGGAATTTTATCTACAATCACTTGGTATGGATGTTTGGAAATCAGTGAAAGATGGATATGAGTTCTTGAAATCCACTTATGAGTTAGAATAAAATGATGAGCGTGCAACCTCCAAAACAGTCTCAGTCAACACTGAGAATAGAAGACAATATGAATGGAATGTGCGAGCAAAGAATGTCATACTTTGTGGATAAGTTGATGTCGAGTTTACCAAATTAATGCAATGCACCACAATGAAAGAAGTTTCAGATAAGTTGAAGAGTACTTATGAAGGTGATGACAAAGTCAAGAAGGGAAAATTGAAAACATTCTCAAAATAGTTCGAAACACTCAAGAAGAAGGAGGAGGAAGATGTTGCTACATACTTATTGAGAGTGGATGAGATAGTAAAATATATAGCTGGACTTGGAGATACAATTGAAGAAAATTCATGATCTAAATTTTAGGGGGCATATGGAATAAATTCAGATGCATAAGTTATAAAAGCATTAAATGGAGAGGCCACCCTCTACCATTCATCATAAAATCATTAAATGGAGAGGACACCCTCTCTCATCCATAGTATTTGACAGCCCATGGTTTTGTTCCATGGTATGGATTCAAGGCATATTGTACCTCTCGCATCCATGGTATTTGAATGTTAATTGAAATTGTCATTGATGCCAACAAGGACTTGTAATGACCCCATAGGTAGTACAAAGGTATGGATGATCCCAGTATCCTCACATCCAGTACCTTAGAGACCATATAGAGATGGGTTGTGCCTTGAAGTACCTTGTATCCAGTTGACAAGGTCCTTGCACCCACAAGGATAGATCTTAGAACCACTACCTTGTTGATGATGTCGAATACCCTGGTTGTGGTGTTGATGCCCTTGTAGATGATGGAGAAACCCTAGATGGGTTGAAGAAGCATTAATGACCCATTATATGGTCATTCATGCCTTGATGGGGTCATGGTACCCTAGGAGAAAACCTAGCAACCCCACAGGAGGTAGCATGATGGATATTGGCCCTTGGAGGTTCTCTTGTGTGGTTGAGGTACTTGATGAAGTCCATGAATACCACTTTCCTTGATCACAATGTCCTTAGACCTACACTTGATGAATTAATGGTCCTTGAAAACTTGAAGATGATGTGTGGATTGATGGGGTCTTAGAACCCTTGGAGATGGTCCTAGGGCATGAGAAAGCCTTTGGACCCACACACTTGGTGGTTTAATGGATCTTGTACCCTTGTAGGAGTGGTGAAAATGATATGGTTATATGGCATGATGAAGTAACCCACACACATAGGGTGGCATGATAACACTCGGACACTTGATTGCATTCCCTATGGCATACATGCCTTGATCTTGAGGGCATGCACATACCCTTGACTAAGGGTCATTGGTTCCTTATTGTAACCTTGAAGAAATGGTGATGATGTGGCCCATTTGTGTATGGGGTCATGAAACTTTTGGAAATGGTCATAGGTTGATTGAGGACACCCTCACCCTTGATGACTTATGGACACACCCTTATCTACTTTAATGATGTGGCAAAGAAATAGTGACAAAGAAAAATAAAAATAAGAAACATTACAACTCACCTTGAAATCAGCCCTATTCCAAGGAGAAGTCAAATGTTGAAGAGATTTGAATTGTTATGATTAAAATATAATTTAAAAATCAAATCTATATTTTGTGAAGTCGACGGCATGGAGTTTGTACACAAACCATGTATAAACACAAGTCACTCTCACTCCAAAATAAATCCAATGAATGAGAAGGAAAGTGAGCTCGCTTGACAAAGGTGGATGATGATTAAGGCATTCGGTGGTACCAGCAGTGGAGGAGAGGACCCAAGTTTTACCACAGAGGAAATTTTTTTGTTTCTTTTTGGCAGTCCAATTTTTTGAGTTGCCTAGGTTTATCGCAACTTTTGATCTTTGAACAATTCCAAATGTTATTGCTTCCCTCTAACAATCTCAGCATTGGCAAGCATCCGAGGGTTACAACAGAGACATTTTTAGGGTTACCACAGTCCCGAATTTTTTGGTGAACAGTCCTAGTGACCAGCAGCAGTGATCCAAGTTTGATTTTGTGACTTGTTTACATAGTGCACATGTTGGAGGCATTTCACCGAAGTTCCATATCAAAAACACATTCCTAAGTGTGACTTGAAGGTTGAAACTGTTGGAGGGTTTCCATAGTCCTCAACCAGTCCCAAATTTTTGTTGAAGTTTTGTTAAAGATCATGCATTTTTGTTGATAATTGTCTTTCAGACAATTTGAGGATTATGATACCATATACTATGATTATATGTTCAGCTTCTACAGCAAACATACACAAGTTTTGACATGTATTAAGGTATGATCAATATATACACTTGATGCACACTTGTACATGATGATTTTTTGCTACCCGATGATGATGGTTGGATAATAATGCTACCCTATAGACTTGATACATTCTCCTTGATGATATTGTCTGATGATGGTACATGCATACACCATGATGTTGATATGATGATGATATGATATAATGTGCATATACAGTGATGTATGCAATGCATATATAGTGATGTATACATTGCATGTACAATGATGAAGATACGATGATATGCACTAAGATGATGACTTGATACACCTATGATATGATGAGGGATGATGAACATTGATAATAATGAGCAATAGTTTGTGTAGTAAACAGTGATGTATACAATGATATATAAACAATATACAGTGGTTATGAAACAATGATGCGTACTTGAGGTTGAAGATGCACATAATGTATGATGATGATAATGTATGTACATTGAAGTGAACAGTAATGAAGATGCATATGTATACGATGATGTAGATCCATGGTGATTTATTTAATGATGATGATGCATGCTACTCTATGATGAACAACGTATGATGATGGTGCATACTTGATGATGCATACCCTATGATGATATTGCATGCTTTGATCATGAAGATACTATAAACTATGATGATGTACTCCATGTATACTTGATGATGATACATTATACACCATGGTGATGACTTGTACCTTATGAAAGATGTTGATAAGCAGCTTGACCAACAGTGTTGACGACAAGATTGACAAGAGTGAATATCATAGATTGACCAGCTTGACCATCAATATTGATGTAACAGTAAAACACCTACAACAGAAGACATGATGATGAGATGACAAGTGGCATGGCAGCAGTAGAATTGGTTGATGATTAGTAGGAGTTGATTGAGTTGGATTCTGGACTGAGGTATATGATTTCTTGAAAGATGCTTGCAACTAGAATATTGCACTTGAGGATTGGAATCCTCAACCATTTCTTAGTTCGGGCTAAGAAAACCAAGCTGGGTGATGTTTTAGAGTTGGTGCTCTTTTCATCAGTTGGTGCTGATTGTAATTGAGAAGATTGTATTCTTCCATTATCATAATAAAGATTAAAATTACATCTATTATTATGTCTCTCTTGATATGATTATTGTGCTTATGATTCATGATGAATTCGATTATATGTAATTGATGACATAATGATTGATATACTCTGATTGATTAAAAGAAGGTAAAAATTTTAGAACTTCTCTCACAATCGGTGTGGCCATTGTGTCCAATATTTGACAACCCATGGTATGGCCCTAAGGAACATTGTAATAATGTTATAAAAAGGCTCTATGCCTTCTAAATAAATCATTCAAGTATTTTTTGCACCCAACCTTTCTCATATTTTATTAAGTTATTTTTGAGTTATTGGTTCTGAGTGTCTTTCTCATTATAGTTTGAGAGGTGTGGCTCAAAGAACCCTCTTTGAGCTTCAGCCCTCCATGTAATATATTTACTCTATGTTACTCTATGGAGAAATTGTTAACAATTTTTCAACTTTAATCTCCTCCTCTTTTGGCATTCAAGCCTCCCAAGTCTCATCCCCCAAGATCTATGTCAGTGGTATCAGAGTAGGGAACCATTCCATGTGAATGAGGGTATGAGCATAGTTTGGATCCAAATATCTGAAAGAATTTCCAACCTATTTTTGACACTCTCATAGTCTATTTATTGTCCTGTACACTATTTTTTATGTTACATCCATAGATTCCATGATCTCTACAACAATCTATGTTTCTCTACAAACCCTTGTTAACCTACATTCATTAATCTATGGAGGATGACCTAATTCGGCAAACTTTAGAGAGATGTTGAAATATATAAAATATGTTTCGAGGGGTATTTCATATCTCATTTGAAATTTTTTTTTCATATAAAATGGGTACTTCACGGTTTTTCATTTGGCTTCCTAGCTTGTAAGATATGCTTTTTCAAGCAACACATGTTTGTACACAATGCGGGCTCACGTACAACTTTAAACAAGTACAACAGACTCCACATAAAATATGAAAGGCTCTACCATAGCTCATTGGAAAGGTATTTTCGTCAGCTAAAATGGGTATTTCATGATTTTTTATTTGTATTTCTGGTTTGAGTAATATCATCGATTGAAGCAACATTTTTTAGAAAAAATAGTGTGCACGTGTTCCCTAAGCTTCAACAAACATTTTCTCATTCCTTGGGCCACCAAAGATAAACTATGTTATATGGATGGAAAGGTCTCTTCGATATCTCAAATGTTTCTTCAATGAAATTCAATTTCATCATCTGCATTAGAAGTTACAAATGGATTTGCAACAAGACATCAATTGCACCAAAAATCATGAATTTTTCAATTTTTGGACTTCTATTAAATCCTTTTGTAATCATGGTTATGGGTTAACCACACAAAACCCATGGTTATGGGTGAACCACATAAAACCCATGGTTATTGTTCAACCACACAAAACCCACATCTATCATTATGGGTAAACCACACAAATCCCATAGTTATGTATTGTAATCATGGTTATGGGTCAGCCACACAAAACCCATAGTTAGGGTTCAACCACCAAAAACCCATGGTTATGGATTAACTACACAAAACCCACAGTTATGGGTCAACGACACAAAACCCACGGTTATGAGTCAACCACACAAAACCCATGGTTAGGGGTCAACCACATGAAACCCATGGTTATGGGTCAACCACACAAAACCCACGATTATGGATTAAGCTCACAAAACCCTTCTCTTCATTGGAAATCAACACATTGTATTCATGGGTCTCTTTTTAATATGAAATTGTGGGGACCATCATTTTCTAAGGGGCAAAGAATGATCTAAATTTAAGGGGGCATATGGTCTAAATTTGGATGTATAAGTCATAAAATCATTAAATTAAGAGGCCGCCCTCTCAGATCCATGGTATTTAACAACCCATGGTTTTATTCCATGGTATGGCTTCAAGGCACATTCTACCTCTCTCATTCATGGTATTTGAAAACCCATGGTATGGCCCCAAGACACATTGTAATAATGTTATAAAAAGGATTTATGCCTTCTCAATACAGCATTCAAGTATTTTTGGCATCCAACCTTTCTCTTATTTTATTAAGTTATTTTTGAGTTATTGGTTTTGAGTGTATTTATTAGTATAGTTTGAGAGGTGAGGATCAAAGAACCCTCTTTGAGCCTCACCCCTCCATGTGGCCCATTTACTCTATGTTACTCTATGTTACTCTAAGTTATTCTATCGATCAATTGTTAACAATTTTGTAGCTTTAATCTTCTCCTCTTTCGGCATTCAATCCTATCGGGTCTCAGCCCCCAAGATCTATATCAAGTCAGTTGTACAAAAGATCAAGAGAACCCTCCCTGCATGGTTCAATTGAAAAGTGTCTATTTTAGAAGACATTTATGATTTGGACAACCTAGCCAAGGATGAACTGTATGGAATTCTCACAACATCTGAAATGAAATCAGAACCTAAGAATGTATCCAAGAAGTAAGTTGGATTTAAAGCCACAAGGAAGCCAAAATCCAGCAAGAATGAATGCAAAAATATAGTTGACTTGTCGGACAAAGAAGACGCCAACTTTGTGAGAAAACTAAAAAGAGAACAAGGTAAGTACAAAGGAAAGTTTCCTTTTAAGTGCTTTGAATGTGACAGGATTGGACATTTCACTCCAAAATGCACATATGAAGAAAATTGAGATAGTGAAAGTGAGGAAGAGTTAGACTATCAAGAACGAAGAAGCAAGTATCAGCAGAATAGAGTCGTGGACAAAAAGAAATTTCATAGAAAGAAGAAAATCACGTACACCAAGGGGGATAATGTTTCAAAAGAGGAAGACAACAATGATATCCTGAGGATGTATTGTTCATGGCGCTAATCCCAGATGAAAACTCAAATGGAGGAAAGTATTCAACTAAAGGATCTCCAACCAACACTTAAAAAATGAAAAATAAATGGACCTACAATGGTATACACCTGCCCTTTCCAAAGTCTAAAGAAAAGAAAAAATCAAGCGGCACCAAAGAATCACTCAAATAAAAAAAGACTAATAAAATCGGAGTTCCATTATCAAAGTCCAAGGCCAAAGAAGAGGTCAGTCGCATAGAATAAATTCAAAGTATGAAGATGATGACAATATTGATGTCGAATGGGAAGGAGGACTGATTAGTCCTCTAGAATATTTGAAGAAATCAAGAAAAGATAACAAAGTGCTAAAGGGCCTATTGGAAAAATAAGAAGAATAGGTCAAGCAGATTGGGGATATGCATGAAGTCTTGAATAAACAAATGAAAGTGAAAGAAGAGGAATTGCTTTGTGCAGAATAAAGAATCAAGGAACTAGAAGAAAATGAGTGTGCACTCGACAAGTCTTGGAGGGAGTCAGAATTAGTAAATGAGATACTGTAAAAACAAATTGCACTAAAAGAATAAAAAATTTCACACTTGAAATATAAATCAATTTGTGAAATTGAAGGAAAAACTAGAATATGCATTGATGCAGACACTCAAAATAAATTCAACAACAACTCGACTATCCTCGATAAAATCTAGAGTTTCCAATGATCTCCAAAAGATAAGACTGGTATTGGATTTGTAAAAGATAGTGATGGCATGTGCAACAAAGGAGAACCCAGTTCCAACCAACAGGCTATATTTCATACAGAATTTGAACTGCTTGCAAGAAATGAGAGGCTCAGGTATGCTAACACCTTCAGACATAAAAATATCGTTAGTTCTGTAAAATATTGGAGATGTAATTTTGTTGGACATATAGAGAAATATTTCCACACCATAAGATGTTATGTGTGTGATAAATATGGACACAAGACCTTGAAATGTTTCATAAAAGCACAAAGGAAACCAGTTGGACACAAATTTGTGAAATAATGTCCGCCTCGGAAGCAGAGGTCGGTTATACACCAAAATACATGGGTAAGAAATGAGTCTTAGGAGTGCATCAGAAACACATATAGCATTAATATAACTCATCCTATCAAGAATATATGGGTAAGAAAGATATCTCATGAGTGTGGAAAAGATGAAAAAATAACTGTGTAATACGACTAGCAAGTGATTACTGCTTATATTGCTAACCTAGAGGGGTTATGTAAGATCCTTGAGTCCAAGACAAGTACATCTGAAACTCAAGGATTAATGTAGTAAGTTGGTGTTCATTGAATTCATTTGAAATACTGTTTATTTTGAAGTGTGTAGTTGTTATTATCGTATTCATGCATAAAATAGTAAGGAAACAAATATATAAGTAGTGCACAATGACTCAAGGATATTTTGAATTATATTCAAAATATGATTACAAAATTTGGAGCTTCGAAGCTAGTCTTACATTAGGACACAATTGGGTACATTAAAATAGAGATACAAAGACAAACAAAAATCTATCACTAATAAAATAGAAGTCGACCAAAGATGAAGACAAGCCATAGATGTTGTTCCAAATTGACTTCTTCAATTCGACTGGAAGGTAGAGGTGAAAGGTGCAAGTCCAAATCCATTGGAGATGGATCTGCAGAATCAAGCGACTACAATAGGAGAAGAAGATCCAATTTTGAAGTTGATGAATCATAAGAACAGTGCTCAGCCAAAAATGATTTAAAAGTTTGAATGTTCGTTGTTTTCATTCTTCTAGAATATCCACTCACCTACTTAAATTCTAAAACATCTCAGAAGTGCTCTGATTGAATTGCAACTGTTGGCACCATAGCATGAAGTTGGATTCATTTACCTTTTTCTACCAAATATCTATCTCCATCCACAACCATCCCAGATCTACCTGCTGAGAATGAACCACCATGCAGAGGTTGTCAAGAGAATTGTTCAATCGCTGCAAATAAGACATGATGGTGAATGATGGTTGAAGAATTACAACTCAAGATGCAAACACCATAGCAAGCTCGACAGAGTATAAACTAGGGTGATGAGCTAAGTGAAAACACTACCAAATTATAGAATTTGGAAATAAATATTCAAGTGCTCAAATAGAAATTGAAGGGATATTGAAGGTTATGAGTTCAAGTGTTGTACAATCCAAGGGAGATCATGATGAGGTTAAAATTTAATGGGTAGGAAAAAAGGGAGGTTTAGAATAATGATGTCAAAGGAATAGTTTCAGTATGAATACACCATGTGGAAAATATATCGGGCACATCAACCTTTACTGCACATGTGAAAGGTTGGAAAAATGTGCGACAATAGGAAAATTTATTGACTATAGAAATATGTCACATGTTTGAAGTTCAAGACAAGAATTCATGCATGCTACATTAAATTAGACGTAGATAATGTGATTATGCAAAATAAGTAAGATTCATGTATCTGACGCAGAGACTGAATTATCTGCGACCTTAAACACTAGAAGCTTTGAGCAAAAATCCAGGGGGAGTCAGCAAAGTAATAAGTCCCTTTCCCATTGATGTCAAAGGGGAAGATAAATAAAAAGAGGAAGATCCAAATGATAGGGGGAGCAATGAAAAAATGAAGAAGCTCCTCCTCCTCCATAGAATCAACCTCATGAAGCTCAAGAGGTGAAGTGAAAATCGATCATAGGTCTTTCTCTTCAACTGCAAGGTCTTTATGCTCAAATAAATGTGTACTTGCAATAATATCTTCAATAGGAATATCTATGTCACCAACAAAGAGGGATGAGCATTCATCAATAGATGTCTCCATGTTATCTTGGTACCCATCCGTAGGTACATCAACCCTTAGGAACCCATCAATAGGTTCCTCACCATGATACCCATCAGTAGGTATCTCATCACAACATCCATTAGAAGATGCTCCATTATCCATGTCTAAAATGTCTAGATCTTATTTTATACACCCTTCTCCTTTACTACCAACATGATTCTTGCAATGAATTTCGCTCCCCTTTATTTATCTTTGCTTCTTTTTCTTCATGGATTCCATGTAATACCCCTATGACATTGCTTTTATTTTCATGTTTTGAAAATTATTTTTTATTATGTAATGAGTTTTGAAAAATCAAAAACTCAAATGACATTGCACAACAAACCTTTTTATTTATTTATTTAATAAAGAAAATGGCACTTGGAGAACTCAAATACATGAGGACACACCAACCATGGCACCAAGGAACATGTGTAAGCAAGCTAGAGTGATTGATACCAATCAAATCCAATCCAAAACTCAACAACCAAACAAGATCTTAAATCATATGGATTTAAGGATCTGATTGGAGATTTGATTGGGATGGAATAAGACCTGGGAAAAAGCTATATATATATGAGTGCACTGGAATAGGACAGGACTTCGTTGTGTGCATGAGGAAAATGATTGTTGAGTGCATGTGTTGAGCGTTTTTCTATTTTATAAGTCCATCGTGAAAACTTGTTACAGACTCGAGGAATGAGTGCCGCGAGGAAGTTACTTGTTGTTCCGGTGCATGGTTGGTGATCCAACTCGGGGGTGGAGTGGAGCAAACCGTTGAGTTTCTACCTCCTATGGTTGGGAGGAGTTGATTCTCCAAGTGTGTTTTTTTCCCTTTGGATTCAGGTAAGTAGATATGATCGCCTTCTTACTCATAGATCTATAAATCTACATTTTTTGAAAATTGTGATCGATGTTGTATGGTAATCAATTGTTAGTTAGAGTTATTTGAATGGGGTGGTTCTTATTTTGAAATGTATGAATTGTTGTGAATGGTTGCTTTGTCGTTTTAATATGAAATAAAAAATCCAGTCAGTGGAGACTGTTTTCTTTTAAGAAAAAGAGTACCTTTGTGTTCTCCTTTATGGATATGCTTTATATATATTTTCTTTAATATGGAAGCCTAGATCTGTCTCTGATAGTAGTTTGAAACCAATATCTTCATTTTACTATTAACGAGGTTTCGACTTCCTTCGTTCGCTTACATTTTCGTTCTATTGCGTGGTTTTATGCATACTCGATTTCTTTTGCTGGATCTAAACCTTTTGCATGTAAATCCATTGATCGATCTGTAGAGTTATATCAATAAACCTATGCATACGATTGTACTATTTTGATCTATGGAAATTAAAATCAGTTTTCTTTTCCATCTTGGTGATTTTACCACAATATCCCAACTGGTTTTCGAATTTAAATCTCTGTTGTATTTTATTTCTTTTCTGCGTTTATTTATTTGGAGAACATCTCCAGAAAATCTATTGATAATCCAATGTTTGCTTTTGATGAATCTTTTAGATCCGACATTGGGCAGGTATGATTCCTTTTAGCCTATGTGTGGATCAAAATTTGTCCCATGCCTCCATTTTTTATTATTATTATTGACGGTGTATTTTAATTATTGCATGGAGAGGGCGTCTATGTTGGGCTAGGTGACCTCCCTTTTGGGAGGTCTTACTGTTGAGTGTATGTTTTAATTTTTACAGATAACTCATGTCTCCATTGGGTTGTGCAATGCTCCTTTATGCCGCCTTTTTTTTATTTGTTTGGTTATGCATTAATAGTTGTCGAGAGATCGCATCTCCATGGACATGGGTGATCTCCATGTTGAGAGGATCGTCCCATGTCTCTATTTTATTTGATAACTGTATATTGTAGTTAACAGTTGCAGATGGAAGGCGTCTCCATTGAGGGGATCATTCTTACTGCTTTTTATTGCTTGTGTGTGATCAATTTTTTCTCTGTTTATGCTTTGCTGGTGTGTAGTTCCAGCTACTGCAAAATGTTTTCTTTTAATCTTTTTTTTATGGCGAGACCCTCTGATCAGATCGAAAACTCTTCCATCATTTTCTGAAATTCTGTGTTGATATGTGATCTAAACTCAGTCAACGTTTCTTAATGTGTGCATACGATTTCCATTGTTGCAATAGGAATTATAAGGACTCTCATCGTGTTCCAAAATTTTTTGTTGCTTTGTGATCTAAACTATGTCAATATTTCTTAAAGTTTGCATACGTTTCCCAATTGTTGCGATAGAATTTATATGAACTCTCAATGCAACTAGCGTAGTCATCAGGCTAGTGGAACATTCTTTTTTATTTCATTAACAAATAATAAAACTTTTTACTACACTCGGATTAGCCACTTATTCTGCTCTACCAATAATTGAAAGAAATTAGGAATGATCAAGTAGTGGTATATATATATATTGAATAGTTATGCCTTCGGTTCTTAAAGCTCGGTAAATGACGATGTGGTATCCTCATTGATACGTGTATGGTTATTTTCACATCATAAGCTTCGATTATATCATAAAGATTGATATCCACGTAAATTTAAATTACTTAGTTGATTAAAAAAACTAATTTTAGGTGAATTGGTCTTGTAAAAATGAATGTAATATGTTTGGTTTACGAAATGAACAATTGCAGATTTTCTTCTAGTTTGACTTGAATGTCATGTTTTATTTCATTTAATATTATATATGTGAATGTTTGGGAAAACAAACGATGGTTTATTTGTTTACATATGTTGTTTAAATATTTGGGATTGAGAAATGACATTTACAACTTTATATATTAAGGACTTAATTAGTAATGTAACTAGAGATTTTTACCATGATAAAATTGTATATAAATATATGGGTATCTAGTTCTATGTATCTATAGTAATTTAGTTTTTAATCACATGGTGAATTATTATTTTTATATATTGAGTAATCAATATATGTTTGTGCTTCTAAATGGGAAGAATTATATTTTTGATATTATATTCCTTTTAAAAAAA
>LPNX010619452.1:130429-144980 GCA_001517045.1 Pseudotsuga menziesii
TACAAAGGGAAAGATAAGGATTTTTATGAGCTAAGACTGGGATCCATGTCCATGCAGGACTTCTGTTCTAAATTCTTATCCTTGATAAGATATGTGCCTTACCTAAACGAAGAAAAGCCTAGAATACAAACATTTCTAGGTTTCTTGCCTAACTTTTAGAAAGACAAACTTGAATTTGAAGAACCAAAAACTTTGTATGAAGCAATGAGGAGGGCCAAATTAACATATGACCAATCCAAGAGTAAAAGTGAAAATCCTTATAATTTCAAGAGAAGAGGTGGAAGTAATTTTAAGAGAAGAGAGGTCAAACCTTTTAATAAACATAAAAGTCTCTAGAAAAATACCTTCAAGGACAAACAACCAACAATAATAACCGAGTATAAACAACCTATGAGAACTGTCGAGTATAAAGATGATACTTTTAATAAGAAAAGTGAAGAAATAAAAAGAGAACCCTTGCAGTGTTGGGGTTGTGAGGGGAGTCATTTCTATCGCGATTTTCCTCATAAAATGGATTATCAGAATATTCACACAGTTCGAGAAGCAACCACAGTTGGAGAAGTTGCTCGGAACATACCACAAATTAGCGTTGTGTTGGACAATCATCAAGCAGATTATTAGCCCTCCATGATTGAGGTAGATGGTAAGATCCTTGACAAACCTATTTCTATATTAATTGATTTTGGTTCTACCCTAAGTTAGTAGATTTGTGTAAAATTATAAAGTATGATTTTGAAAAATCGTGGTTAGTGCAATTAGCCACCAAAACAAAAAGAAAAGTAACTAGTTTTATTTCTAGTTGTGAAATTCATAAGCAAGATTTGATTACAAAAGTAGATTTGAATGTTTTACCATTAGGATCTTATGATGTACTGATTGGCATGGATTGGCTAGAAAAACATAAAGTTTTGCTAAATTGCTTTGAGAAAACTTTTGATTTTATTGATGAAAATGGTGAAAGAAAAATAGTTAGAGGGATTCCAAAGAAGGTTCTTACTAGGAAAATATCTACTTTGCAATTGTAAAAGTGTGTTAGAAAAGGATGTAGGATATTTGTTGTACACATCACCGAAACTAATGATAATGAAACAAAACCTAGCTTAGAGGATCTTCCCTTTTTAAATGATTTTATCCCAGAAGAGATACAGGGACTATCTTCGAGGAGGGATATTGAATTTACCATTGAATTGGTACCTGGGGTAGTACCCGCCTCGAAGGCCCCTTATCGGGTGAACACACCTGAGTTGGTAGAATTAAAATTACAATTACAAGAATTAATAGATAAAGAATATATTAGACCGACTGTGTCTCCATGGGGAGCTCCTATCTTGTTTGTTAAAAATAAGGATGGCACATTGAGGCTTTGTGTAGATTAAAAACAATTAAATAAAATGGAAATTAAGAATAGATACCCTCTTCCCCGCATAGACGACTTGTTTGACCAAGTATGGGGAGCGTTGGTATTCTCTAAAATTGACTTGAGTTCTGGTTACCATCAAGTAAGAATTAAGGATGAGGATTTCCATAAAACTACATTCAGAACAAGGTACGAAAATTACGAGTTTCTAATTGTACCATTTGGCTTAACCAATGCCCCATCCACGTTCATGTGTTTAATGAACAATGTTCTTCACAAATATTTAGATAACTTTGTAACAATATTTATTGATGACATATTAATATACTCTAAAAACGAAGAAGAGCATAAAGAACACATAAAAATAGTCTTGCAAACCTTAATAGAACATAACTTTTATGCAAAGTTTAGCAGGTGTGAATTATTTCAAGATAAAATTCAGTACTTAGGTCATGTAATAACTAAGGAAGGTATTTTGGTGGACCTAGATAAAATCAGGGAAATCAATGATTGGCCAGTTTCTACCATGACATTGACATTGGTCACAAATGAGAATATAATTATACATAAAGAAGAAAATTGAAAATTGCACACATGCGCAAACACCATTTGTGAGACTTATGGATAAAGGGAAACAAACTTGTGTGTGAAAGTCCCACAAGAAAAATTATATGTGGTACGAATACTTGTAAAGGTAAATATAAGTTATGAACCAATGTGCGTAAAAGTCCCACAAGGACATTAACATATTTGTGTCATAAACAACACAAAGATGAATTGTAGTAAGTGGCACATCGACGCAGATCCTAACTTGTTAAAAATGCAATCCAGTGGGGTGTTATTCAAGGTTAAGGAACTCCACCAAGTGGACACATATCTTGAGCCAAATAGACTATAAATAATATAGAGATGGATGTGGTGAAGTAAGCTTGAAAAGAATGAAGATCTGAGATAATTGTTTGGACAAGCTTTGAAATTTTCTTTAGGGTATCAATGGCTCATTGATCACAGTAAGTATTTTATGTAGTGGAACTAAAGTGCATAAATCAATTAGTGATGAAAAGCGAATAAGTGTGCTAAAATAAAAGGATACCTATATTATGGATGTGCGCTATTCTTACCCAGTAAAAGACGCAGGCCGCAAAAAATCAAGTGAGGTTGATCTAGAAACTCAATTCAAATGCAAAACGCAGATTCGATGAAGAGACACAGATCACAATAATTATCACATATCATTTTTTAGGAAACTAGTTGTTTGAATGCAGAGACTCAAACGCGGATCGAAGAAGTTATAGAAGTTGCATATTATGAAGACATTCACAAGGATAAGGTATTTCTCTATTTGCATTTTTTTTAATACAATCTTATTTCATATTAGGGAGGTAGGACATGAAAAGGATTAAGGGGTTGCGTCATCCTTCTAGTTGATGTTGGAGAATACAGTCAGGGTTTTGTATCATCCTTTCTATTGGTGCAAATAAAACATAGGGGGTTGGAGCCTCCTTCTAGTTGTAGCTGGTAAATATTATTAGGGTGTTGTAATATCCTTTTTATTGGTTTAGATAAAACATAGGGGGTTGGAGCCTCTTTCCAGTTGTAGCTGGTAAATATAATTGGGGTGGTGTAATATCCTTTCTATCACTGCAAATAAAACCTTAGAGGTTGTACCCACCTTCCATTCAATTCTGGAGAACATAAATGGAAGCTAGTGCTTCCACAACCAGAGAGCGCGGTTATCCACAAGTCAGAGTTTGAATCCACAAGTGGAATTTTGCACAACTAGACTGATATTTGTTCAGGTCGGTGCCTAAATATCATGACTCAGTTCTCATGCAGATTGAGGATGTTGCAGGTCAGTGCTAGTATCTTGTATATTGTACCTGGGGATCAAGTCAACTCCTAACATTAGTGGGTGCTCATTTTTGGAAATTGCAATCTCCCACTTATGTAATTATATTATATATTTATAGATATACAATTATTCTCAGGTGCTTGTGTGTTGTTTCAATTATTCTTGTTGTTGTTGAAAAGTTTTAATTGGTGAAGATATGCTTAAGTTAAAAATATACATATTTGCACTATTACTTATTCACCGCTCCCTCTAAGTAATAATATAAATCCAACAATTTGTATCATAGTGGGTGTCTTCAGTAATAGGATAACATCTGGAAGAAGGATCTAGTGCAGATATGGATAAGCAAGAAGGTTTGTCCACCAACAAGGATTCAAGATTTAATGGATCTAATTATGCCTTCTTGAAAATTTAATTGGAATTTTATCTACAGACACTTGGTATGGATGTTCAGAAACCAGTGGAAGATGGATATGAGTTCTTGAAATCCACTGATGAGTTAGAATAAAATGATGAGTGTGCAACCTCCAAAATAGTCTCAGTCGACCCTGAGAATAGAAGACAATATGAATGGAATGTGCGAGTAAAGAATGTCATACTGTGTGGATAAGTTGATGTCGAGTTTACCAAATTAATGCAATGCACCATAATGAAAGAAGTCTAGGATAAGTTGAAGAGTATTTATGAAGGTGATGACAAAGCCAAGAAGGGAAAATTGAAAACATTCTCAAAATAGTTCGAAACACTCAAGAAGAAGGAGGAGGAAGATGTCGCTACATACTTACTAAGAGTGGATGAGATAGTAAAATATATAGCTGGACTTTGAGATACAATTGAAGAAAATTCATGATCTAAATTTTAGGGGGCATATGGAATAAATTTGGATGTATAAGTTATAAAAGCATTAAATGGAGATGACACCCTCTACCATTCATCATAAAGTAATTAAATGGAGAGGACACCCTCCTTCATCCATGGTATTTGACAGCCCATGGTTTTGTTCCATGGTATGGATTCAAGGCACATTGTACCTCTCCCATCCATGGTATTTGACTGTTGATTGAAATTTTCATTGATGCCAACATGCACTTGCAATGGCCCCACAGGTAGTGCACAGGTATGGATGATCCTAGTATACTCAAATCCAATACCTTAGAGACCATACAGAGATGGGTTGTGCCTTGAAGTACATTGTATCTAGTTGACAAGGTCCTTGCACCCACAAGGATAGATCTTGGAACCACTACCTTGTTGATTATGTTGAAGACCCTGGTTGTGGTTTTGAAGCCCTTATAGATGATGGAGAAGCCCTGGTGTTGAAGAAGCATTAATGACCCATTATGTGGTCATTAATTCCTTGATGGGGTCATGGTACCCTAGGAGAAGGCGTAGCAGCCCCACAAAAGGTAGCATGATGGATATTGGCCCTTGGAGGTTCTCTTGTGTGGTTGGAGATTCTCTTGTGTGGTTGAGGTGGTTGACGAAGTCCATGAAGTCCTTGAAGATGATGTGTGGATTGATGGGGTCTTAGAACCCTTGGAGATGGTCCTAGGGCATGAGAAAGCCTTTGGACCCACACACTTGGTGGTTTAATGGCTCTTGTACCCTTGTAGGAGTGGTGAAAATGATGCGGTTATATGGCATGATGAAGTAACCCACACACATAGGGTGGCATGATAACACTCGGACACTTGATTGCATTTCCTATGGCATGCATGCCTTAATATTGAGGGCATGCGCATACCCTTGACTAAGGGTCTTTGGTTCCTTGTTGTAACCTTGAAGAAATGGTGATGATGTGGCCCATTTGTGTATGGGGTCATGATACGTTTGGAAATGGTCATAGGTTGATTGAGGACACCTTCACCCTTGATGACTTATGGACACACCCTTATCTACTTTAATGGTGTGGAAAAGAAATGGTGACAAAGCAAAATAAATAAATAAAACATTACAACTCACCTTGAGATCAGCCCTAGTCCAAGGAGAAATCAAACGTTGAAGAGATTTGAATTGTTATGATTAAAATATAATTTAATAATCAAATCTATATTTTGTGAAGTCGACAGCATGGAGTTTTTCCACAAACCATGTATAAATACAAGTCACTCTCACTCCAAAATAAATCCAATGAATGAGAAGGAAAGTGAGCTTGCTTGACTGAGGGATAATTCGTTGACTGAGGTGGATGATGACTGAGGCATTTGATGGTACCAGCAACAAAGGAGAGGACCCGAGTTTTACCACAGAGGAAATTTTTTTGTTTCTTTTTGGCAATCCAATTTTTTGACTTGCTTGCGTTTATAACAACTTTTGATCTTTGAAAAATTTCAAATGTTATTGCTTCCCTCTAACAGTCTTAGCATTGGCAAGCATCTGAGGGTTACAATAGAGACATTTTTAGGGTTACCACAGTCCCGAATTTTTTGGTGAACAGTCCTAGTGACCAGGAGCTGTCATCCAAGTTTGATTTTGTGACTTGTGTACATAGTACACATGTTGGAGGCATTGCACTGAAGTTCCATCTCAAAAACACATTCCTAAGTGTGACTTGAAGGTTGACACTATTGGAGGGTTTCCACAATCCTTAACTAGTCCCAAAGTTTTGTTGAAGTTTTGTTAAAGATCATACCTCTTTGTTGATAATTATCTTTCAGATAATTTGAGGATGATGATACTAAATACTATGATTATATGTTCAGCTTCTACAGCAAACATACACAAGTTTTGACATGTATTAAGGTATGATCAATATATACACTTGATGCAAACTTGTACATGATGATATGATGCTACCCAATGATGATGGTTGGATAATAATGCTACCCTATAGACTTGATACATTCTCCTTGATGATATTGTATGATGATGGTGCATGCATACACCATGATGTTGATATGATGTAATTTTCATATACAGTGATGTATGCAGTGCATATATAGTTATGTATATAGTGCATGTACAATGATGAAGATATGATGATATGTACTAATTTGATGATTTGATACACCTATGATATGATGAGGGATGATGAACATTGATAATAATGAGCAGTAGTTTGTGTAGTACACAGTGATGTATACAATGATATATAAACAGTATACAGTGGTTATGAAACAATGATGTGTACTTGAGGTTGAAGATGCACATACTGTATGATGATGATAATGTATGTACATAGAAGTGAACAGTAATGAAGATGCATATGTATACAATGATGTAGATCCATGGTGATTTATTTAATGATGATGATGCATGCTACTCTATGATGAACAATGTATGATGATGGTGCATACTTGATTATGCATACCCTATGATGATATTGCATGATTTGATCATGAAGATACTATAAACTATGATGATGTACTCCATGTATACTTGATTATGATACATTATACACCATATTGATGACTTGTACCTTATGAAATATGTTGATGAGCAGCTTGACCAACAATGTTGATGAGAAGATTGACAAGAGTGAAGATCATAGATTGACCAGCTTGACCACCACTATTGATGTAACAGTAAAACACCTACAACAGAAGACATGATGATGCGATGACAATTGGCATGGCAGCAGTAGAATTGGTTGATGATTAATAGTAGTTGATCAAGTTGGATTTTGGACTGAGGTATATGATTGTTTTCAAGTAGAATATTGCACTTGAGGATTGGAATCCTCAACCATTTCTTAGTTCAAGCTAAGAAAACCAGGATGGGTGATGTTATGAGAGTTGGTGCTCTTTTCATCAGTTGGTGTTGATTGTAATTGAGAAGATTGTATTCTTCCATTACCATAATAAAGATTAAAATTACATATATTATTGTGTCTCACTTGACAACCCATAGTATGGCCCCAAGGCACATTGTAATAATGTTATTAAAAGGTTGTATTCCTTCTCAATAAAGCATTCAAGGATTTTTGGCACCCATCCTTTCTCAAATTTTATTAAGTTATTTTTTAGTTATTGGTTCTGAGTGTCTTTCTCATTATAGTTTGAGAGGTGTGGCTCAAACTTACCCTCTTTCAGCCTCACCCCTCCATGTGGTATATTTGCTCTATGTTACTCTATGGATCAATTGTTAACAATTTTTCAGCTTTAATCTCCTCATCTTTCGACATTCAATCCTCCTGAGTCTCATCCCCCAAGATCTATATCAGTGGTATTAGAGCAGGGAACCATTCCATGTGAATGAGGATATGATAGTTTGGATCCAAATATATGAAAGAATTTCCAACCTCTCTTTGACACACTCATAGTCTATTTGTTGGTCCATAAGTGAGTTTTTATGTTGCATCCATAGATTCCATGATCTCTACAACAGTCTATGTTTCTCTACAAACCCTTGGCAACCTACACTCATTAATCTATGGAGGATGACCTAATTCTGTAAACTTTAGAGTGATGTTGTAATATATAAAATATGTTTCAAGGGGTATTTCATATCTCATTTGAAAGTTTTTTTTTTCATATACAATTGGTACTTCACGGTTTTCCATTTGGCTTCCTAGCTTGTGAGATATGCTTTTTCAAGAAACATGTGTTTGTACACAATGCGGGCTCCCATACAACTTTAAACAAGTACAATAGACTCCACATAAAATATGAAAGGTTCTACCATAGCTCATTGGAAAGGTATTTTCGTTAGCTAAAATGGGTATTTCATGATTTTTTATTTGGATTTCTGGTTTGAGTGATATCATCCATTGAAGACACATTTGTTAGAAAAAATAGTGTGCACATGTTCCTTGAGCTTCAACAAACATTTTATCATTCCTTGAGAAACCAAATATAAACTGTGTTATATAGATGGAAAGGTCTCTTCGATATCTCAAATATTTCTTCAATGAAATTCAATTTCATCATCTGCATTAGAATGTATGAATGGATTTGCAGCAAGACATCAATTGCACCAAAAATCATGAATTTTTCAATTTTTGGACTTCTATTAAATCTTTTGTAATCATGGTTATGGGTTAACCACACAAAACCCATGGTTATGGGTGAACCACATAAAACCCATGGTTATGGGTGAACCACATAAAACCCATGGTTATGGGTCAACCACACAAAACCCACAATTTTGTATTGTAATCACAAGTATGGATCAACCACACAAAACCCACGATTATGGTTATGGTTCAACCACACAAAACCCATGGTTAGGGATCAACCACGCGAAACCCATTGTGATGGTCACAGTTATGGGTCAACCACACAAAACCCACAGTTATGGGTTAACCTCACAAAACCCTTCTCTTCATTGCAAATTGACACAGTGTGTTCATGGGTCTCTTTTTAATATGAAATTGTGGGGACTATCATTTTCTAAGGGGCGAAGAATGATCTAAATTTCAGGGGGAATATGGTCTAAATTTGGATGTATAAGTCATAAAATCATTAAATGGAGAGCATAAAATGGAGAGGCCGCCCTCTCCCATCCATGGTATTTAACACCCATGGTTTTATTCCATGGTATGGCTTCAAGGCACATTGTACCTCTCTCATCCATGGTATTTGAAAACCCATGGTTTTGGCCCATGGTATGGCCCCAAGACACATTGTAATAATGTTATAAAAAGGATTTATGCCTTCTAAATAAAGCATTCAAGGATTTTTGGCATCCAACCTTTCTCTTATTTTATTAAGTTATTCTTGAGTTATTGGTTCTGAGTGTATTTCTTAGTATAGTTTGAGAGGTGAGGCTCAAAGAACCCTATTTGAGCCTCACCCCTCCATGTGGCCTATTTACTCTATGTTACTCAGTGGATCAATTGTTAACAATTTTGTAGCTTTAATATTCTCCTTTTTCAGCATTCAATCCCGTCAGGTCTTAGCCCTCAAGATCTAGATCAATTCAGTTGTACAAAAGATCATGAGAACCCTCCCTGAATGGTTCAATTCGAAAGTGTCAATTTTAGAAGACATTTATGATTTGGAAAGCCTGGACAAGGATGAACTGTATGGAATTCTCACAACATCTGAAATGAAATCAAAACCTAATAATGTATCCGAGAAGTAAGTCGCATTTAAAGCCACAAGGAAGCCAAAATCCAGCATGAATGAATGCAAAAATATAGCTGACTTGTCAGACAAAGAAGAGGCCAACTTTGTGAGAAAACTAAAAAGAGAACAAGGTAAGTACAAAGGAAAGTTGCTTTTAAGTGCTTTAAATGTGACAGGATTGGACATTTCTCTTCAAAATGCACATATGAAGAAAATTGAGATAGTGAAAGCGAGGAAGAGTCAGACTATTAAGAATGAAGAAGCAAGTATCAGCAAAATAGAGTCATGGACAAGCAAAAATTTCATAGGAAGAAGAAAATCATGTACACCAAGGAGGATAATTTTTAAAAAGAGAAAGACAACAATGATATCCTGAGGGATGTATTGTTCATGGCGCTAATCCAAGATGAAAACTCAAATGGAGGAAAGTATTCAACTAAAGGATCTCCAGCCAACACTTCAAAAATGAAAAATAAATGGACTTACAATGGTATACACCTGCCCTTTCCAAAGTCTAAAGAAAATAAAAAATCAAGCGGCACCAAAGAATCACTCAAATCAAAAAATACTAATGAAATCGTAGTTCCATTATCAAAGTCCAAGGCCAAAGAAGAGCTCAGTCGCATAGAAGAAATTCAAAGTATGAATATGATGACAATATTCCTGTTGAATGGGAAGGTGGACTGATTAGTTCTCTAGAAGATTTGAAGAAATCAAGAAAGGATAACAAAGTGCTAAAGGAACTATTGGAAAAAGAAGAAGAATAGGTCAAGTAGATTGGGGATATGCATGAAGCCTTGAATAAACAAATGCAAGTGAAAGAAGAGGATTTGCTTTGCGTAGAATAATGAATCAAGGAACTAGAAGTAAACAAGTGTGCACTTGAGAAGTCTTGGAGGGAGTTAGAATTAGTCAACGAGATACTGCAAAAACAAATTGCGCTAAAAGAATCAGAAATTTCACACTTGAAATATAAATCAATTTGTGAAATTCAAGGAAAAAATGGAATATGCATTGACGCAGACACTCAAAATAAATTCAACAACAACTCAACTATCCTTGATAAAATCTAGAAGTTCCAATGATCTCCAAAAGATGACTGGTATTGGATTGTAAAAGATAGTGATGACATGTGCAAAAAAGGAGAACCTAGTTCCAACCAACAGGCTATATTTCATAGAGAATTTGAACCGCTTGCAAGAAATGAGAGGCTCGGGTATGCTAACACCTTCAGGGATAAAAATATCGTTAGTTCTGTAAAATATTGGAGATGTAATTTTATTGGACATATAGAGAAATATTGTCACACCATAAGATGTTATGTGTGTGATAAATATGGACACAAGACCTTGCAATGTTTCATAAAAGCACAAAGGAAACCAGCTGGACACAAATTTGTGAAATAATGTCCACCTCCAAAGCAGAGGTCGGTTATACACGAAAATACATGGGTAAGAAATGAGTCTTAGGAGTGCATAAAAAACACATATAACATTATTATAACTCATCCTATCAAGAATATATGGGTAAGAAAGCTATCTCATGAGTGTGGAAAAGATGAAAAAAAATTGCCTAATACCAGCAGCAAGTGATTACTTCTTATAATGCTAACCTAAAGGGGTTATGTAAGATCTTTGATTCCAAGACATGTACATATGAAACTCAAGGATTAATGTAGTAAGTTGGTGTTCATTGAATTCATTTGAAATATTTTTTATGTTAAAGTGTGTAGTTCTTATTATCGTAGTCATACATAAAACAATAAGGAAACAAATATTTAAGTAGTGCACAATGACTCAAGGAAATTTTGTATTATATTCAAAATATGATTACAAAACTTGGATCTTTGAAGCTAGTGCTACATCAGGACACAATTGGGTGCATTAAAATAGAGATACAAAGACAAACAAAACTCTATCACTAATAAAATAGAAGTCAACCGAAGATGAAGACAAGTCATAGATGTTGTTCCAAATTGACTTCTTCAATTCAACTGGAAGGTAGAGGTGAAAGGTGCAAGTCCAAATCCATTGGAGATGGATCTGCAGAATCAAGTGACTACAATAGGAGAAGAAGATCCAATTTTGAAGTTGATGAATCATAAGAAGTGTGCTCAGCTGAAGATGATTTAGAAGGTTGAATGTTCGTTGTTGTCATTCTTCTAGAATATCCACTCACCTAATTAAATTAGACAACATCTCGGAAGTGCTCTGATTGAATTGCGACTGTTGGCACCATAGCATGAAGTTGGATTCATTTATATTTTTCTACCAAATATCTATCTCCATCCATAGCCATCCCAGACCTACCTGTTGAGACTGAACCACCATGCAGAGGTTGTCAAGAGAATTTTTCAATCGCTGGAAATAAGACATGATGATGAATGATGGTTGAAGAATTACAACTCAAGATGCAAACACCAGAGCAAGCTTGACAGAGTATAAACTAGGGTGATGAGCTAAGTGAAAACACTGCCAAATTAATGAATTTAAAAATAAATATTCAAGTGATCGAATAGAAATTGAAGGGACATTGAAGATTATTAGTTCATGCGTTGTACAATCCAAGGGAGATCACGATGAGGTTAAAATTTAATCGGTAGGAAAAGAGGGAGGTTTAGAATAATGATGTCAAAGAAGTAGTTTCAGTATGAATAAACCACCTGGAAAAGATATCGAACACATTTTTACCGTGCACGCAAAAGGTTGGAAAAATGTGTGACAATAGGAAAATTTATTGACAGTAGAAAAATGTCACATGTCCGAAGTTCAAGATAAGAATTCATGCATGCTACATTAAATTAGACGTAGATAATGTGATTATGCAAAATAAGTAAGATTCATGTATCTGATGCAGAGACTGAATTATCTACGACCTTAAACACCTGAAGCAGTGAGCAAAAATCCAGGGGGAGTCAGCAAAGTAATAAGTCCCTTTCCCATTGATGTCAAAGGGGGAGATAAATAAAAAGAGGAAGATCCAAATGATAGGGGGAGCAATGAAAAAATGAAGAATCCAGATGAATGCAAAAGCATGCTTGTAGAAGAATTCTGTAACACACAAAACCAAAGCTCACCTTCAAGGGGATTTTGATACAAGTGCTTTAATTCAAGGTAATGTTGACATCAATGACAAACGGGGAGATTGTTGAACATATATTGTCATTGATGTAAAAGTATCAAATGAAATAATTAGATGGCAGAGTATCAAATGTTAAAGAATGAAATGTTAAGAAACGGGTGTCAAAGACATAGAATTAAATGTTAAGGGGATTGCTAAAATAACATCAGAAGAAGCTGAAGACATCCTCACACGCGACCAACTTGAAGAAATACATATAGAAGAATCTCACATAAGTGAAAATATATTGCCATGAGATTGGTTACAAATGTGCATATAATTATACATAAAGAAGAATGTTTAAAATGGAGTACATGTGCAAACACCATTTGTGAGACTTATGAATAGAGAGAAAAGAAACTTGTGTGTGAAAGTCCCACAAAAAAATGATATGTAGTATGAAGACTTGTAAAGGTAAATATAAGTTATGAACCAATGTATGCAAAATTCCCACAAGGACATTGGCATATGTGCATCATAAACCACACAAAGATGAATTGTGGTAAGTGGCATGCTGACGCAAATCCTAACTTGTTGAAAATTCAATATAGTGGGGTGTTATTCAACGTTAAGGAACTTCACCTAGTGAAATCATATCTTGGTCCAAGTAGAATATAAATAAGCTAGATATGGATGTGGTGAAGTAATGTTGAAAACAATGAAGATCTGAGATAATTGTTTGGACAAGCTTCAGAATTTTCTTTCAAGGGTATCAATGGTTCATTGCACGCAATAAGTATCTTTATGCAGTGAAGCCGAACTGCGCAAATTAGTCAATGATGAACAACGAATAAGTGCACTAGAAGAAAAGGATACATGTATTATGGATGTGTGATATTCTTGCTCAATAAAATATGTAGACCATGGAACAATAACTGTGATTGAGCAAGAAACTCACTTCAGACGCAGAATGCAGATCAACGAAAGAGAGGCAAATCACAGTAATTATCGTACATCGTGTTTTGTGCAATTTTATTTTCAGATGCATATCAAATAAATTATAGGAGTTGCGGATTGTGAAGGCATTCACAAGGATAAGGTATTTCTCTATGTGCAATTTTTTTAATAAAAACTTATTTCACATCAGGGAAGTAGGATGGGACAAGGAGGAGGGGGTTTCATACTCCTTCTAGTAGGTGCTCGGGAATACAATTAGGGTGTTGTAGCATCCTTTATGTTGGTGCATATAAAACATGAGGGGTTAGAGTCTCCTTCCAGTTGCAACTAGTAAATATAATTGGGGTGTCATAGCATCCTTTCTGTTGGTGCAGATAAAACATAGGGGGTTGGAGCCTCCTTCTAGTTGTAGCTTGTAAATATAATTAGGGAATTGTAGAATCATTTATGTCAGTGCATATAAAACCCAGGGGGTCGTAGCCTACTTCTAGTCGGTGTTATAGAACACAAACAAAAGTTGGTGCTTCCACAACCAGAGAGCACAGTTATCCTCAGGTCAGAGCTTAAAGCCACAAGTCACAGTTTCCATAGTCAGACAGATATCTATTCAGGTCGGTGCTTGAATATCGTGATTCAGTACTCACGCAGATTAAAGTTGTTCTAGGTCAGTGCCAATAGCCTGCAGATTGTACTTGGGGATCAGGTCAACTCTTGAAATGAGTGGGTGCTCATGTTTGGAAATTAAAATCTCCCACTTATGTCATTAGCAAGGTATCTTTTAAGGATTCTAATATTATACTTAAGTATAGTATTCTAGGCGATTGTTTTGGATTGAAAACAACATGTTTATAAATAGGTAGAGGAATATTAAATATGAAACATACAATTAACACTGAAATGTGTAAATTTTGGTGAATATTATGCTAAAAAAACATATTTTACGTAAATATAGGAGATATTAGAGACTAAAAATGACCAAATAGAGAATTTATTTTTTGAAAAAATCCCAAACAATAGCCAATTAGAGAAATTTGGCGATACACAATTATTCTCAAGTACTTGTGAATTGTTCTGATTGTTCTTCTTGATGCTAAAAAGTTTTAATTAGTGAAAAATGCTTAAGTTAAAAATATACATATCTGTGCTTTTACTAATTTATCCCCCCTCTCAGTAATAAGATAAATCCAACAAATTCCATGATAGATTTTTAGTCCATTGCAATATTGTTACGGAGAGAAATTCCTATGGCTTGGGGTACCACAACAGACAGCTAGACTCCAGAAATCAATCTTTCCCAATATGCAATAGAAATAAACA
>LPNX010619452.1:145649-170195 GCA_001517045.1 Pseudotsuga menziesii
TTATGTACACATCCCGATGTACGCGACTATAGGGGATAGATCCGCGTATGTACGCGGTTATCGGGGAAAAATCTGCGTATATCAATATTCTTTTGTTTTTAGGGATGATCAAGGTAACATCAAAGGATAAAATGTGGTCCATGGGGTCCAAAGTGTCTGCAGCGGGATAGGGGAAGGCCATACAAAGTGTGATTCACCTAGTGCGGTGAAATCCGCTATAACAAATATCTTCCAAGAGGTGGATAGGTTAAGGTTTGGGTTGGCAATAGATGCTTCTTTGATCACTTTCCCATTTTCTTGGAGATTGGGGTCAATGAGAATAAACTTGACACCTTGTTTAAGTATAATGCATTATGGTCTTTGGAAGATGAAATTCAATGGATTATTAAGCAATCCCGGAAGCATTTGGAGGTGGATACATCAAATAGTGTTGGTATCCAATTCCTAACGAATATTTGTGTAGTTAAGGAGAAGTTGATGGAATGCAGTAGAGAGCGACATCTAAAAAGGGATGGACAACTTATTGTTTTCAAAGAGGAGAACGAATTAATTTTTACTACTCATCACGATGGTTATTTTGAAGTAAGAGAACATGATTATATTGTTGTGCTCAAATTAAAAATGGACAAGTTGTTCCAGGAGAAAGAGGTTGAAGGGAGATTAAAAAGTCGGTCTTTTTGGATTGCCTTGGGTGATCAAAACACTAAATCTTTCCATCATTTTGCTAAATTTCATAGAAATTCAAATTCTATGAATTAATTGATGGTGAAAGGAAATCCATTAGAGATTTTGATGATCTGGATGACTTGGTGGTATACATCCTTTTCAAATCAATTTTTATTAAGACTTCTTGTCCAAATTTGGAGGTGGTTTTGCGCGTGGTGGCTCATTTTCCTAATTGACTGAGGAGGATGTCAATAACGACCTTTTTCATCCTACAACATTAGAATAACTCTAAGAAGCACTTGCATCTTTCCATAAGGATAAGGATCTTGTATTGTATGGGTGGATTGTTGAGAATTTTATGTATTTTTTTGACATAGTATTTCATGACTTAGTAAAGGTGGTGGAGGAGGTCAAACTTTCCAATTGGATTCCCTAGGGTCTCAAAGCCATTTTTATGGCTTTAATCCCGAAGTTGGATAGGTCATAGTCATTTGAAATTTTTTTGCTTCAATTCCCTCTGTAATCATAGATATGATCATTTCCAAGGTGATCATGGTCCACCTAACACCATTACAATTCTCTTGGAGGTGATTTTGGCAGAGCAATTTGGATTTCTTACAGGGAGATTAATTCATGAGGATATTGGCTCGACTCATGAAGGCATTCATTCTATAAAGAGAGCCAGAATTCCTGCTAGAGTTATCAAATTAGACCTATCCAAATCTTATGATAGATTCTCTTGGTTCTACTTGATACTTTTGTTGCTGCAAGTAAGGTTCAGCTTGTATTTTGTTAAATGGATCATGAGTTGTGTTATGTCCTCCTCAATTGTTGTCTTAATAAATGAATTGGGATTAGATTTATTCAAGCCTAATTGGGAACAAATATAAGGGTTTCCTTTATCCCCATATCTATTTATTCTTGTTGTGGAAGGGATCAATCAAGTGATACATGTTGCCAAAAAATGAGATCACTTCACCATATTTCATTTGGAGGTCACGAGAAATTAACACATTTGTTGTTCGTGGATGAAATTCTTTTGTTTTATTTTGTAGAGGGGGGAGGGAAAACACTTTAGGAAACCATTGATCATTTTTTCTAGGATTCAAGCATTCAGATCAATGCTAGTAAGTCATATTTATCTTGCATTATTGAGCTAATAAATAGGGCTCGACATGACTAGGAGAGAGTTTTTTTTTATTTGTGCATAATTTGGAACAAATTTTTAAATGTTTCGACTATGTACTTAAACTAGACCAGTATGGAAACACTGAGTCATCATGGATTATTGTGAAAATTGAGAAGAGGGTAACTTTTTGTTGTAACCAATGAATCTCTTGCGGGGGCATATCGTTCTTTTCAAGTCTAATTTTGGAGGTTATTCTTATATACTATCACCTGATGGCTCATATTCCCAAGGGCACTCTAAACATAATTCATCATGTTTGTTTCAATTTCTTGTGGAAAGGTAGTAATGATTATCAAGGCTCCCATCTAGAAATATGGAAGGACATTGCCACTCCTAAGGCTCTGGGAGGATGGGGAATTAAGAATATTACATTTTAACCAAGTTCTAGAAACCAAGTCGTCACTCAAATTTTTAACCAGAGACACTCTTTAGGGAAAGATATTGATTAGTTAATACATTTCTTTGGGCACCATTCTAGACTAGATCAAAAGGACAAAAAATTATGTTCAGATTAATTAGTGGAAAATCCCTTCAACAAGCATTCTCGGTGTCTGGGTTTTTTATTACTTGGAGAATCAGATCGAGCACCCAAGTTGGAATGGGAGTTGACACCATTATGCGTTGTGGGTCAAGGATTCAACTTCTTGTTAAATTGGTTGGCCATATACACGAAATAAGACTATGCACTTTATATTGATTTGCAAATCCTGCAACCACTGACCTTTGGAATCATGGTTGATATAGGTATTAGGGTCTTAGACTGCTAGGAATATGGGATCCTCTTTGGATAGATTTGTTCTAGAGCTGAGAAGGGATCACATTCAAATTGAGGAGGAGGTTGAACTCATTTGGGTTTTCAATTGTTCTAGGGGGCATTAATTAATGAAACTTAGATACTATAAAGTTATTGAGGAGGGGGTATGAGGATGTTTATTGGTGATGGCATAAGTTGTGGAAGGTCCTTCTGCCTCCATAAAACACTCTATTATTATGTTTGATCTTGTGTAAAAGAGGGATGACTTGGGATAGGATAAAAAGGAGGGGAAGTTAGGGGTCGATAATATGTTTATTATGCATAATGGAAGAAGAGACTAATGTCTGCCTATTTCACCATTATTCCTATAGGAATAAAGTGTGGATATAAATTGAGGAACACTTGAATTTATAGGCAGTATGGGTTAAATGTAATTTTTTGGCGTGCTTTGTAGACTTCTTCTTTCAAAGGGATCTAAATGTTTTTTGAGCCCTCCCTTACTTGACTAGATGGGGGGTTTGACTGGCATGAAACCATACAAATTTTTATGGCAAACAAGCTCCTACCTTTAAGACCTTGGCCCAAATCCTTTCTCTTTTAAAGAATTACTCTCTTGTGTATACTCCTCAGCCTGTGCATTGTGTTGGTAATTTGGGAATTAATAAGAAGACTTCGTGGTGATTCTTTGATGGAGAAAGTCAAGGACATGAGTGTAGGAGTGGTATTAGTTTTATGGTATTCTACTTGGATGTGCATTATTTTGTAGGTAAATGGGATCAAGCAACCAAAACTAACAATTAGGTGAATCTAATTGCATTGTTCTAGCCCATGAATCTCACCTTGGAGATGGGGATAGCGTATATCCAAGTATTCAAGGAATTGTTGATAACCATTCGATGGATGAAGGGGGAAGTATGGGTACAAGTCATTGGTCTACAACATTCGGCCTTTCAACTTGGAGATATCAATGTCCATTTTCAAGAAATGTCCTTCTCCCATATGTATCAACAACACAATGTTGCGGCATATTCACTTTCAAAACATGTTATTTTTTGAATGTTGAAAAATTATATGTGGATGAATTTCAGGAGAGCAGACTAATTTCCCATAGGACTTATTCCTATCAAAGGACATTTGCATACAATTTGTGTCTTTTTTGTGCATGCATAGTGCTTATGATGGTTTTTATTTATAGTTGTATTCTTTGATGGTGAATGACTATTCTCATATAGGCTAGAGTTTTTAGTTCCTATAGTTATCAAGGGGACCATTCATGTTGTGGCCATCCACTTGAAGAATGTATCTTCTCTTCTACTTGAATAGAAAGTATGTTTTTTTTCATGGAAAAAAAGTTACAGGTTGAATATAGAAGTTAAGAAAGTAAGGAGAAACCTTAAGAACATAAAAAGTTTATAGAACATATCATATCAATTAAGTATTTGTTCTCATACAAACAATAAAATATTAAAAATAATAATAATAAATTAAATTAGATTAAAAAAATGATCACATCAAAATTAAAGCATCATATGGAAAGTGAACATTTTTTTTGTTTTTTAGTTAAAAAAAGTCAATGGCATGTGAAAGTTGCCACCACACACTCTTAGAAAAATCGATATTAAATGTTTTTAGCTTTAAAAAATAAATCATAACGGATTTATGTCCATTAATAATCTCTTTTCCAAGTAAGAAAATAAAATAACTAAAATTTAAAAAATTTAAAATTTAATTTTGATCTTTTACCAATTGTATTTTATAAAAATTAAAAAAACCGTATAAAACTTTCTAACATGGACTTTAATGCTAAGTCAAAGAAAATCAAAAGTATTAATCATGCTAGGACCAGGCTTCAAATTTGAATCCTTCAGAGCCCTTTAAAGGCCATTTTGAACGTCGGAGAAGGCCACAAGGAATTTTACCATGCAAAAAAAATTTAGTTTCATTTCCAGCACTTCAACAATGAAATTGAGTAAGCCTTGGTAAATTTGCAATAGAAGTGCAGTTACAAAATTTTCCTCTCCAGGGTTTCAGCGGACTATGGGAGATTCGGGGCTCAAAGTCTTCCCAAGTGCCCTTGAATAATCGGATCATGGATGAGGATCTCAGTCCCAATCATCACGGACCACAGTGGGCCACTAGGCTGCCTAGTGCACGTTCAAGTCGGTGAGTCAGGATTGTGACTCATGATTTGATGTTCAATTTCAAAGCATTTAATGGAATTAACATGCATTACTAATTCACCAACTTCATTAAATCTTGGTATGAGATGATGCCACCTGCCAACTCGATTTTCCATCTGTCATCTTATTGTTCACTGAGTCACATGATCTCACAACTTACAAGTCACTTGACTATTTGAGTATATGATGTGAAATTAAATACTCATATGAGTCATATCTATATATGGTGAATTGATTTGATAACCCGCCACTGTCAAGGCTCCATAAGTAAAAACTAATGGCGTTTGTTTTTGGGTTACAACTTACAAGTTGCAATTTCAATGCATTGAGCAATATTTGCTAGATTTGAACCTAACCTGGTCCAATGTAGGGTATGTAAGTTTCCAAACCAGGGTTTCACCCAGTGCTAGACATTTCTATTATGACCACCAAAAGACTGGGATGATGGATCTTTGGTAGTAGGCTAGCAGCACGTTGCCCTTTGTTTGTGCTCATGAATCATATCCTTTACTAGTTAGTCCAGGATTCTAGGATTTATTCCAATTTCCATTCATTTACTGGGGTCAAAATCATTTGAATCAGCACTCCCATTCTCCCACGGCCCACCTAGGCTGCTTAGTCTACCTGTCTCATCGGAGGAAGGGGGTTAGGAAGTAGATACAAAGGCAACTGGAATGGAGGCCTATCCAGAGAGAATGGTTGTACAATATGCATATAGTCATCTCTAAAAGAAACGAAATAATTTGTCATATACCTAACTGAATATTATATTACTTAATTTGTCAGGATGCTTACACAGTAACTCTTGTGCTTGAGCTGTTTATGAGGGTTTCCTATGTCTACAATGGCTGTGATTTAGAGAGGCTCATTCCCATCATTATAGCACCAGTGGATTTCTCTTGCAAATATTGCTATTACGTCTCCCCTCCTCACTCACCTCACCTTTTGAATTGAGTCCTCTTCTTCTTCCTCCCGTGGGCTATCTAATCTATGAACTAAGCGCCCTCACAGTGTAGAATGATCTCTAAAAGTATCTGGAAACCTTGGTCAAATAATACCCAGTTTTCCCGCACCTGCATAGATATATCTATGTTATGTGGAAGCAATTATAAAATGATTTTTTTTGTAATCATGTGAAATACACAAACATGCATTCGCCTACCTTAGGAAAGGTAAACCAACTCAAGAGCACCGGGATATTATGGAATTGAGATGGCATTGCTTCCAATCATCTTTCTTGTAGAAGGAAACAGTTGCACACTCTAATTCATCGTTGTCTTTTGTGGTGGGAAACTCGAAGGTTCCACCTTTTCACATGTAGGAGCAAGAGAAGCAAAGGTAGAATGTTGGGTAGGCTGGATTGAGCTTCCATGAACTTAAAGATATTGGTGAAGACTGTGAAAAAAAACATTATTTTTGGTTTACAAGTATAGGACAGTCGGAGGTCGGGACTCAGACTCTCAACTCTCCAATTCTATGCTTCAGTGTCTCCCAAATTTCTATTTCCTCCAAAAGATTATGCAGAGCTAAGCTGTCGAATTGGTTGTCATGAATTTACAGGTATATATATCATTTTACACTTGTGTAACATTTTAAATGTAGATAAAAGTTAAATGTGTTTCTTATTGGAGTTCCTTCTGGTTCTATAAATATAAGGGTGGGTTTAAAATTTCTCCATCCAAAATGTTATTTGAAATTTGTAATGTATTATGCGATTGTGTTTCTGCCAGACTAAGTCTCGAATACTCAATAGATGTAACCTTAAAAAAGCCAAGATTTAAATGAAATCAAAACTAAAATAATGTATACTTTTCATAGTCTAGGACCACAAATTTGTTTGTGCGGAGGAGCAAGAAGAAAGAGCCTTGTATTTGAGTTCCAAATCTATCAATGTTATTAATCTGTCGTGAATTGTAAACATTAGGTTGAAAGAAAGAACAATATTTGAATATAAGTGTTTGAAGTGTTCCAATTTCCTTAATGAAATCCAATAGTTGAAAGGATAAAATATTTAACAACCGACACTGTAAATGTTGTAGACTGTGACCCCTTCATTTTCCTGTCAGCCTTCTAATAATGGAAACAAGAAGTACAAATTGTCTACCAATATATCTAAACAAGGGAATCCCTCGATGAACGTTCATGAATGAGGGTATGGGAGTGCAATGATCTAGCAAAGAACATGATTTCAACATCCTCATTGTCACAAACCTCCCAAATGTGTGTTTATGATTCGTCTTTCTTATTGACTTGTCTAGAAACTAGACACCCAACTTGTAGTGATATTTGTTGGAGAATTTAAAGTTCACCCTTATAGTGGACTAATAAATACTTAACCTTTTTGATAGGGCTGATGAACTTGATATAGATTGGAGGGACTATCCATGATCTACCTAAAATTGGGGATTTTGTTTGATCACTTCGAATTGGGTTATAAACTCGATATACATTGGAGGGACTATCCATAATCCACCTAAAATTGGGGCCTTTGTTTGATCACTTTGATTTGAGCATGTGAGAGGGACTATCCATAATCCACCTAAAATTGGGGCCTTTGTTTGATCACTTTGATTTGAGCATGTGAGAGGGACTATCCATAATCCACCTAAAATTGGGGCCTTTGTTTGATCACTTTGATTTGAGCATGTGGGGAGGACATGATTTAATTCTAAAAATAACTGTTGAATTTAGGGTTAATAAAAACGTTTCTCCGTAAAAGCATTAGCTATTACATTCTGGGGTTTTTCTTTTAGGTAGGCCCAATCACACTTTACCAATAGAGCCACCATCAAGCTGAATTAATCCTCCATTCAAAGGTCCTTCCAAATTCCAATGCCTTATTTTATCAACGACCTAACAACCGAGTGTTTCATCGGCCCGACAGAATTGTCCCTTATCTAAGTTCAATAAACTATATGCTCCATGGATCGAGAGAGTACATGGTTTACCTCACTAATTCCATGTAAATGTTGAATCACTCAGAATTTCTTCTTATTGTCATTTTTTACTATACACTATTTTTAATAAACAATAAAATTTTGTTGTACGCTTACAATTTCAAATGAAAAGAATGATTTATGTTTACATGCCAACATTGAAGGGTTCAATTTCTCACAACCCTTGAAAGTGAAATGGGACCCTACCCTTCAAATTTGATCCCTAGCTAGGACTAATACGAAGAATATAATTATTTTTATTTTGTCACATCAAACTGCTTATAAAAATAATAAAATAAAAATATATTGAAATGGATAATTTTATAAAAGTGTACATTAAACTTTTTAATTTTTATTCTTAATTTTTAAAATATATTTATGTTAGATTAATAACCTCTTTCACCAATCATGATATGGAATAAGTAAAATTTGAAGTTATATTTTAATTTCTTTAAAACAAATTTATTAAATTGTTTTTTTAAATATATTAATTTTTAAAATATATATAACACATGAAATTAAACCAATTTTAAATTAAAAAATATTTTGTTAACATAAATGATTAATTGATTTTGTATTAAAAAACAATATTGAGGAGAATCCTAAACAACCCACAAATAGGTACATTTTGATTCCTTGCAAAATTCTCTTTCTTGAGAGATTAAGATCTTCAAAAACACCTCAGCCATATGTTCCCAAACAAAATTTTGAGTTTCATAGTAACTTATAACTATACTTAACAACAAATTTTCCTAATAACAGAATAAATTGACAATGCATAAGAAAATTATGCAATTTCTTTTCACTAAATGTGTTTGTGAAGGTTATGTTCTTGGTAAATATCATAAGGAAATGTTTCATAAAGGTAAATCTTGGTGTGCTAACAAAATATTGCAACTAATCCATAGTGTAATTTGTAGTCCTCTTGAAACTCCTTCTTTGTCTCTTGCAATATATTTAGTGGCAAATATTGGGTTTCTTTTTTGAAGGATAAAAGTGAAACCTTTGGTATCTTTCAAGATTTTAAATCTATGGTTGAAAAATAATCTAGAAAAAGTATTAAGACTTTAAGAATTGATAATGTGGGGGAATTCACTAAAAATAAATTTAATGCATATTTATCTAAGCATGGTATTCAACATCAAAATATTATTCCTTATACACCTCAACGAAACAGGATAGATAAAAGAAAAAATAAAACTGTGGTTGAAATGGCTAGATGCATGTTTTATTCTAAAGGATTATATAAAGGTTTTGGGATGAATCTATTTGTCATGCTAACTATATCTTGAATAGAGTCCCTAATAAAGTAGTTTTGTAGGTTACTCCTGAAGAAAAATAGAATGCAAAAAACTATGATATTAGTAAATTTAAGATATTTGGCAGTGAATATTGGGCATGTATTTCGAATGAAAAATGGAAAAAAAGTTTGAACCCAAGTCTCACAAATGTATTTGCATTGGTTATTTTGATGATTCCAAAGCGTATAGGCTATTTAATCCATCTAACCAAGATGTTCTCATCAGGAAAGATGTTCAATTAAATGGTGTTGAACCTCATGTTAACTTGAATTTGCATTCATCTTCTGTGGCTCCTATATTTGTTACCCCTTCCTATACTTTTGTGCCTACCCTTGATCCTAGTTCACCTTCTTCTTCAAGTGATCCTCTTGAATGCCCACTAAATGTCCTGGAGATACTAGTGTGGTTCCTACCACTACTCCTCTTCTTGTTTGGTCCTGGAAAACTCTTGAATCCAAAGGTTCTGATATTAGTATTCCTTTCGATACTTCTCGCACTAGATATAACTTTTCTCTTATGAGTAAAGTGTCGGCCACCAATGATCCCTATACCTATGTTCATTCTAAAGATAAACTTGAATGGGAGAAAGCAATGTCTCTTGAGTATGACTACTTTATGAAAAACAAGACATGAACTCTTTACTTCTTCCTCTTGGAAAGAATTTAGTTGATGTAAATGGATATATAAAATGAATTTTATTGCAAATGGATAGATTGGAAAACATAAAGCTTGGTTAGTATAAAATGGATTCTCTCAACATGAAGGTATTGACTATACTAAAACTTTTGCTCCATTTGTTAAAATGAACACAAAAAGAACTATTATTTCTCTTGTTGCATCTTATCAATGGAAAATACACCAAAGTATGTCAAGAGCGCATTTTTTTAATGGTGAACTTCTTGAAGACATTTATATGAACAACTACCTAGTTTTATTATTGTTGACACTTCTAGTTTCGTAGGAAAATTGAACAAGTCTTTATATGGTCTTAAACATGCACCTAGAGCTTGGTATGAGAAAAGTTATGTTCATTTCCTAAAGAATGGTTTTAAGCAGTGTATATCTAATCCAAATATGTATGTTAAGAACCATGATGATGATTTCCTCATTGAGGTGCTTTATGTGGCCGATATTATCATTACTGACAGCTTGCTTACACTAATATAGGAAATGAAGAATAAAAATAAAAAGCAATTTGAAATGAACGACTTAGGCCTCCTAAATTATTTTTTGGGTCTACAAATTTGGCATATGGATGATGGTATATTATTTCTCGTCCTAAGTATGCAACATATTTATTAGCATATATTCATATCAATGATTGTGAACTTTTACCTACACCATTCTAGTCTTGTGTAAAGTTAACTATTGATTGTGACAACCCTCTTGTTGATGCGACTTTGTATCGTCAACTTGTGGGGAGTTTGATATATTTGACACACAATAGACCAAATCTCTCATTTGCAAGTAGCACGGTTTCGAGTTTTATTCAAACACCTCATGGAATTCATTAGAAATCAATGGATATGATTCTGAAATATTTACAGGGGATAGTGCATTGTGGTGTTTTATATTCTAGCATGGCTATAGTTTCACTTCTTGGTTCTATAGATTATGATTGGGTAGGAGATGCTTTAGAGAGAATTTCTACTATAGGGTGCATATTTCAGCTTGGCTCAAGTCATATTTCATGGTCTAGTAAGAATTTCATAACTCTTTCTCTTTCTTCTTATGAAGTAGAGTACAAGGCAGTTGAAGAAGCAGTGTGGATCCAACATATTCTTATAGAGCTTGGACTAGTTCAGAAGTATCCTACCGAATTAAGATGTGATAATCATAGTGGAATCCAACTTGTGTATGATTAAATGTTTCACTCCCATACTAAACACATTAAATTGGATACTCATTACATTCGAGATCTTGTTGTGGATGGTGTTCTTTGTTTGGAGTATAGTCCCACAAAAAAGAAAGCAATTGATATCTTAACAAAATCCATGACAGAAGCAAAATTCGTGTATCTTCACAGTTTATTGGGAATGTAGGAAGTTGTCATAAAGGGGTAATAATAATGTAATGGCATCTTCATACATTTATGTGTTGTCTCCCCATTCATTATTAATGGGGGGTGTTGGAATATGTAATTTTAATATTAGATGTGCAATGATGTCTAGTATGATATCGTTAGATGTGTTATCTAGTATTGGAACACATAAATAATGCTAACCTTTTGTAAAAGGAGTTAACCCACATGCATTATGGAGAAATATTCTCCTATTACCATTCATTATATAAAGAGGTGGGAAATCATTTACCCCACATGTATTATGGGATGTAATTCTTCCATACCAATTGGTATATAATAAAGGTAAAGTAGATCCTTTGAGCATATTTTGAGAATTATATTCTTATGTTGATGTAAAGTTGTAAAGCATAAGTGGAGAGAGTTGACTTGTTATCTTCCTTTTAATAAATTTAAATTTATAAGTATCAAGAAATGAATCAAATCTCTTAAGATATAATTTTTTTATCCATTGAAAATTATAAATCTACATTAATTACAAAGTTTCAATGTAAGATTCTACCTAATAGCGTTATATTGTTTTGTTGGAGAGTTGTTGGAGAGTCCCTGCAATGATTTACTCATTTAAAAAAACATATATTTGTGTATCATAAAACATTAGAGGGTACATTTTTGTTTATCAAACTTTTATGTAGTGGAAAGTCTTTTCATTTTTTTTAATCTAATTTAGGCATATGATATGGGGCACTCAAATTGCCTCATTTTGGATGACGGTGAATTTTCTAGTGTGGTATAGTTTTACCTCTCCAATACTTCTCTTCAAAAAATCAATGATCTAGGATGTCTTAAAATAGTCCAAACCCTCTAAGAAAAAGTTTCATGGACAAAATTCAGTAAAACTATGAATTCCGTCATAGTTCCTATTGAAATTATGACAATTTTCATTAAATAAAATGTGTAATTTAAAGTCCCTTATCCCATGCCATCTAATTTATCCATGAGTACTTATGTAAAAAAAGGTTATCAAAATTAAGGACAAATTTACCCCAAGGGGTTTGGCTTGTTGGCCAACTCTACGTTCTGTTAAGGCGTAGTAGAGGTTGTTAAGAAGGTCGGAGGTTCAAATTGCCCCGTGCAAAAAGGCAGTCGCCCGTGCAGTGCCGGGGGGAGGGTCGGGTAGGCTGCTCAGGGGTTATAGTGGTAGCGATGAGAATCGACCCCATGTCACACGAGTACGAAACCTGCCAATTGTCGATTCCTCTGTATAAAAAAAAATTTAAAAACAATTTTCATTAAATAAAATGTATGATTTGAGGTCCCTTATCCCATGTCCTTTAGTCTATTAAAATTTGAAAAAGTAAAGAATTACTTGGTTTACTTTAATAATAATGTTTCTAATTCAATAACTTTAATGATAGTTTTACTAAAAAAATATAAATACAATATCTTTAAATTTTATATGAAAAAACGTTTCCCTTCTACATATTTTACATCTTTACCCACAAAAATTAACCAAAACTTAGTTTACATCTTTACCCACAAAAATGACTATGTTTCGCAAATAAAATTGAATGACTCTAATTTAAGAATATCACGTATCTAAATATTTTCTTTGAGAGTTAGTCAATTGTGGATATCATTTACGTTTGATTTCATTTATTTGTATGTAACATTATTCTCACAAATGTGTAATAGGGAATTTGTTTCACAAGTTTAAATAAGAAGTGAAGAAGGAATTTTTATATAAGGGTTTTAGACTTGATTTTATTTTTATATTTATTTTACTTAATTTTTTTATTTTAAATTTGTTTTTTTTTCTATTATTTTTAATTTTTGTATGAAATTTAAAAATCTTTTTTATTAGTATTTATTGATGAACATTTCATATATCAATATTAAAAATATTTATATAAAAATATATTATTTTGTACTTATTAATTTTACTTTTTATAAAAAGCATAATCTAAATAAAAATCGTTTTTATAATGGATAGAATATACTATTTACATCTTAAAAAATGAAGGCAGTATCTTCTTTTTAGGAGACTTTAATGCTAGAATAATAATTAACCAAATTATTATCTTAAGCAACAATTCCAACCCTAATCCTCTATGGCTATATGAGAACCTTGTGTTAGCTAGCGGCGACTTGGTTAATATTTTGTTTGATACTGAAGTAATCAAACTTTGTAGTTATTAAGATCTAAAAATTTGTAATGGTCTGATGAAGTGGTCGAAGTCCAACCAAATGACTTGTATCCATGGGCTTGGTAGAAGTGTCATAGAGTAAGCAATATATGATATCCCCATATACAACCAAATAGTAAATTTTGAAATATTAAATGGCCATGAGCCCAACTTTGATAATATATCTTTAACCCTAACTCTTATTTGGTAGGCACATAAGCCCCATAACTTAGAATTATAATAACCAAAAGCACTTGATTTTTTATCGAAATAAAATTGATATATTTTAAGGGATTTAAAAATAATGAATTATATGTACCATTAAATAAGGGCGATATTGAGGAACTCTATCATAAATTTACCACAACCCTCTCTAATTGCATTAACAAGTATGTTCTCATGGTGTCACATAGAAAGGAAAATAGAACAACCAACCCTTGGTATGATAAAGACTGCAAGCATGCTAGAAAATCCATTAAGGATGCTTCTAGATCTTGTCCTTAAAATTTTGACAAGATTATAGGTACAAAGTCCCAAGTAAAAGGGAAGAAAAAGTACTATATAAAGTGAAAGCAAGAGCAGTTTTTGCATCTCACTAAGATGGATCCTAAGAAATTCTGGAGGCAATTTCTAAGTTGTGAAACTAAATAAAATAATATGATTCCCTTAAGAAGTTTTCTCTTTGTAAGAAGTTTTCTATTTAGAAGACATAGAATTTGGGGTTAAGTGTCTCACGAAAGGGAAAGCTAAGGACATTGAAGGATACCAAGCACAAATATTAAAAATGGGTGGCCCTATCCTCATCCCTCACATCCACAAGCTCTTCAATTTAGCAGTAAAATAGGGTTTCCCTAAACCTTGGACAAAAAGGTTGATTGTTCCTATTTTTAAAAATGGAGATAAAAATAATCCATCTAATTATAGGACCATTATGATTAACCCTCTTTTAGCTAAGTTATATGAAATTATTTTGGAAAAGAATATCAACATATGGTTAGAGATTCTTGTAAAAAAGTGTAAAAGGCTATGAGTTAGTTATGAGCTATCATTCAGCTATGGATCACCTTGTTACACTTCGGACCATTGTTGATAAGTGTTGTAATAATAAAACCAATCTTATGTGTTTCTTTGTTGAATTTAGAAGAACATTTAATGTGACAGTGCCTATAACTAACCTTTGGAATAGATTGGAAAAGTTAAAAGTCCCTTTTGAGTTGAGAGTTGTTGCGATAAGGTTGTACGAGAAGGTTTTTTCCAAGTTTAGGAACTTTGAGGACTAGCTAGAAGAAATTAATTGTAATATAGGACACAAGAAAGGTTTTACCCTATCCCCTACCTTTTTTGGTATATACGTCAACAAGATAGAGGGTTGTTTCGGAAGATGCAAGTTGTGTTGGCACAACTTTGGATAGTATAGTCATCATCCTTCTTTTTTACGCTAATGGTATTATTCCAATGATGAGGAGTCCTTATGATCTTGACAAGAAATTGGAAATTCTCAAAGATTTTTCTCTAGTACGGGTATGGTTGTTAACACTGACAAAACAAAGGTTAGGATAATTAAATCCCAAATGATCACTCATGCTAATTTCATCTATGACAACAATAACTTAGAAGAAGTGAATCCATACAAATATCTCTACTATGATCTTCATCACAAGCTTAACTAGAGCTATAGATTTTAGGAAAGGATAAATGGAGGGTGGAAATCTTATTATGGACTTGAAAACAATTGTATATTACTAGACCTTTGGCTTTCGAATAAGAAGAAACTCCTATTTGAGACTCGTGTCACTCATGTTATCTTATATGGATGTTAAGTTTGGGGGTACAACATCTCTAAAGAATCGTGAAGAATGATAGAACAAATCCAAAAGTTCTTTATAACATATAAAGTAAATCCTAAAACACCATGGGATGAAAGAAATTGTCATTTTTGTGATACTAAGCGAGTTGAAGATGAAAATCACTTTCTCATAGATTGTCTCAAGTACACCCACGTTAGAGCACAATTTCAAAATATTTGCTACAATATTAACCTTCGTAACATTTTAACTCATCATAACTATAGTGATTTAAGACTGCTTCTTTTAAAGCTTTTTGAGTACATAAATAAAATTCTAAAGAAAATCAAATAATTCCAGGTCAGATATACCAATGTTTTTCTTAATAAACACTAATAACCATCATCATCATCATCAATATATAACAAAACATTATATACAAAAAATATCTTTAAAATTTTATTAAAAACAATTTTTCACTTACAATAAAATACCAACTAAAAAAACAAAAAAATTATACCATAGTATTTTTTTTTTATAATGGTAAAATTTCATTTCTTTAATAGAATATTATAATATTACTCACTAAAAAATTACTTAATCAATTCCACTAAAAATATCATTTTTATTAATTAAACTTGTAACTTTAATTTACTAACCAAATTACCACCCATTTGTTATTCTTTTTTTAGAAGAAAAAATACCAGACCTTGATATTCATAACTGAATCAAAGGACATCTTATACAATCAGCCAGCAGTGGCACTCCCTTAATATTGTGACTAAGCACATGAGGGACCTTCAGTTCACAATGGTGATTCCAAGTCACCCAGATCATGAGCAAAATGAACATAAAGTCTGTCAAGGACAGGCTTTTTTCATCATTCCTGTAAACAGGTCAAAGTTCTGCAATAAAGGCAAGATCAAATATGACCAAGAAGCAAATTAGTGCTGAGCATAACAAGAAGGCTAAAGAGTCTCTTCTGTGTCAGCTAGACAGCATAAACAATAGTAAACATAAATCTATGCAGTAAAGTTAGGACTAGTGCCCACCACAAAGATTTTTTTTTAAAGATGAAAGTTACCATGATCAATGATCATGTCATTCTCAAATTCCAAATAATTGCCAAAACCAGCATCAAGTGAAAGAGCCTTTTTTGAGAGACTGTCAGCTTGCTGGTTATGCTCACGATAAATGTGCTGAATGGTCACAGATGTTAAGGATTGCAACATAAATCGTATGTCATCACACCAGTGACTCAGATTTGGTGGGTTTAGTGAAGTGAGTATGTTTTCCCATGAAATGGTGACAATGGAATCACCAAAGATAGTGAGAAGAGGAATCCCCAAGTCCTTAGTCACAGCCAGGAGAGCCTAGAGAGCCAGAAGCTCTGATCTAGTATTGGTACTACTACCACAGCCTAGAGAAAAGTTCATACAATGAGAACCGCTCAGATGAATCACAAATCCTACTCCCCCAATGTTCCCAGCAGTCACTCCATCAAATAAACCACATGGGAAAATGAGCTGAGGAAATGTCCCAATGCATCGTAGTTTTTTCTTCTCTCTTGTAGCAGAATATTGGTGAGTAAGTGCTTCTGTATGATGAAAAATGGCATAAACTGAGGGCATCTTATTATAAAAAATGCATCCATTCTTGAGTTTCTAGATGCTCCAGAAAAAGAATATGGGCATATAAATAAAAGCAGTGTTTGCAGAGTAATAAGAAAACCAAAGTTCTAGAAATGACCTAATAGATCCTTTAAAAAAGGATCGTATACCAAAATTTTCATGAAGCACAGCAAAGGCTCTCTTGGTAAATGAGCAGTCAATAAACAAATGTTGACTCGTATCTTCTCCCTTTCTGCAAAGTAAGCAAATGTTCAGCCCCTAAAAACCACGACACTTTAATTTGTCCTAGGTCAAAACTTTATTCAAAATCAAAAGCCATATGAAACATCTAATTTTTGCTGGAATGTTGATCTTCCATAGAAGATTATGAACAAAGGACAGTTTAGAGTGATGATCATGAAGATGATGAGATATGCATTCATACGCCTGGGCTACAGAGAGATTCCCTGTGTAGTTGCCATATGACCATAATAAAGAGTCAACCCGAGGCTTGAGCCTTATTCTACCATACTCCAACCCTGAAATATAATCGTTCCATAGAAGCTTCCATTCTCCTCCCAGATCCAAATCATCAATAGTAAGCCAATAATGTCTAGCATCAGGAGAGTAATTTCTTGCTTGATCTAGCGTTAATATTCCATAGTCCTCCAAGTATTCCTGTAAATAATTTGGAAGCGAGTATGGAGATCCCATTCCTACAATTGGATCCAATCCCACCCGAATAGACACCCCATTCCCAACAGGCCAAGTAAGACCCCTGTCGAGCCAAGATAGGGTGTGAATAAACCCCCTCCAGATTACTGATACACCATTAACTGAGAAATTTTTGTTGCAGATCTAGGACACAACAGAATAATTTTTCAAATATTTAACTGACAAGACTTTTTACCAAATACCATTCCCATTTAGGGCTAACCAAAATCTCTTGAGGTGCAAAGAAATACTGAACCATTCCTGATGTTTTATTCCCCAGCCACCAAGAGAAGTGGGTTTGGATAGAGCCAACCAATCTGTAAGATGAAACTTTTTTCTATCCTCTGTAGAACCCCACAAGAAGGAGAACATAAAACTTCTGAGCTTGTCAAGAATGGATTTGGGGACAGGAACTAAAGCCATCCAGTACACAAGCAGACTAGTGAGTATAGCTTTAATCAAGACAAGTCTCCCCCTAATAGAAAGAAGACGAAAAGACCAATGACGAATTCTTCTTTCAAATTTCCTAATAAGCCAATGCCAGTCTTTAACCAAGTATCCCAAGGGTTTTATAAAAATAGCCAAGGTAGGTGAAACCCAAGGAAATGTGCTCAGATTTAAAGGAGAGGGAGCGGGTGATCCTGTTTAATACCCCATCATCAACATTGTTGTACAGAAAGCTGGATTTGTCCATTTTAATGCTCATACCCGAGGCAGCACAGAAGGTATCAAGAATGACTTTAAAAGCAACCCACTCTTCAAAGATACCAAAGTCAAACAAAATCACATCATCGACAAAGAGAAGGTGGGTGAGAGAGAGCTGGGGAGAAATCCTAATACCCTTGATCTTTCCATTTCGTCATGCATCATCAATTAAGAGATTGAGACCTTCGATAACAAGGATGAAAACAATGGAGACAGTGGGAATCCTTTCCTAATACCTTAGGAGGCCGTGAAAAAACTTGAGGGTGACCCATTGATTAGCAGTGCGAAATTTGCAAAGGACAAACAACCCATCATTCAGTTGACACCCATCAGAGGAACACCAACTTGAAGAAGTATAAGTCTGAGATAGGTCCGGTTCACCCTATCGAAAGCTTTGGAGAGATCCAGTTTGAGAATGAGAGCACACCTATTTTTGGTTTTGACAGTGTGGAGAACTTCCTGAATAATGGCCAGAGGCTTAGAGATATTTCTATTTTTTAAGAACCCAAATTGCTGAGGAGAGATGAACTTGTCTAAAAAAGTATTAAGGCATTGAGAAACAACTTTGGAAATCAATTTATAAACCATATTGCACAGAGAGACTGGTCTAAAATCAGCAAAGGAGTGGGGTTTATTTCTTTTGGGAATGAGAGCAATAAAAGTGGAGTTCAAAGAAGGAGCAACCCTGCCTTCCAACCTAGATATTTCAACCAGATTAACAAGTTCATTCCCCAAGAGATCAAAAAATGCCAGGAAAAATTACACTAGCCATCCATCGGGACCAGGAGATTTATCCTTCCTAAAGGATTTTAAAGCTCGTTCTACTTCCTCCAAGGTTATCTGAGAAGTGAAAGACTCCTTCTCCTCATGTTTGATAAAGGAGGGAAACAAGCGAATGACCTTCAGTTTAGCCTCAATAGTGGTCTGATGATCATCACTAAAAATCTGCTCGAAATGCCTAACACCGAGGTCCTTTAAACCTTTATCATGCTCAACCATATTACCTGCTTCATCTTCCAGGCCCCAAATGGCATTTTGATTCCTCCTAGAAGAAGCCACTAAGTGAAAGAATTTGCTATTGGCATCTCCCAACGAATCCCAAATCATCCTACTTTGAAGCATGGAAGATGAAAGCTCATGATCCCTCAGTTTTTTTAACTCATTACGCAGAGCCAAGAGCTTGTTATTTTCATGTAGGCTGAGCATACCCGTGGAAGAAGAAAGTAAGAGATGATTAATTTCTTCCTCAATGAGTATGCTTTTGTCTTTCATCTCCAAGGTTTTATCATGAGTCCAAACTTTTACTTTCTCTTTCAGGCGACAAAGCTTCAACGAGAAATACTCCATCCCATAAGTGTTAGCCCCATGGGTAAGTTGAGGCCATGCTACCCTAACCATTTTAACAAAGTCTTCATTGGAAAACCAGGAGTGGTTAAACTTGAAGGGGAAAGAACAAGAGATAGTATCCTCCTTCCATTCAAAAATAACAGGGTGATGATCAGACACCAACGAGGGATATGTCCAAACCCTAAGCCTGGGGAGAAGATCAACCAAGTTGGTCAAAAGAAAGAATCTGTCAAGCCTTTTGCATATACCTCCTTCCCCATACCTACCATTCCTCCAAGTGGGTCCTGCACAAGGTGGAGCAATATCAACCAGTTGAAAGGACGAGAAAAGATGCGAGAAGTAGGGACCGAGAGGGTCGAGGTGGGCCTTTTTCCCCCAAACTTCAGACCCATTTAGAGTCATATTTAAATCTCCTGCAAGGACAATATTGGAAAGAGAGAGAAGGCCTCCCTTGGCAGTCGCATTCCAGAAAGGTTCTTGATTGGTGTAAGGCCCATAGCAATTGAGGATGGAGAGAGATATAGATGAGCCACGAAGATGAGCATTTAGGAGTATACCCACAAAAGCACGAAAGGCTTTGCACTTAACATGAAGAGGGTTTCAAGATGAGAGAATACCCCATGAAATTCCGAATGAGCTAATTGCACAAAATTCCCATCCCGGACGAAGTTTGGAGAAAGATAAAAGAGCAGGGTAAGTGTTGTTCATGGTTTCCTAAAGGAGGATTAAATTAGGAGACAGAGAAGCAAAAATATTAAGGAGGCTTTTTTGTTTGGCCAAGCCTCCCAAGCCTCGAACGTTAAGGGAAAGTATTTTCATCAAGAACCATTCGGAGAGGGTGTACTTTCTCTAAGGACTCGAAGTGGGGAATGTGTCTTTTGACGAGCCGCATTTTTTAGCCTGGTAGACAAAGGAGTATACTGAGTGGAAGACGAGGGTGGTAAATTTTTTTTTTTCTCTGAATAGTGACATTTTCGAAGCATATAGAGTCTAAAGGTTGAATCGAGGGTGAGGGGGGGGTTTTAGCAAAGAAAATGTCCAAAGAAATTTGTAAGGAGGGGTCTGCAAAGGAGGGAGAGGAAGCTGGGCTTCATGGAGGGGAGGAAACAGTCTGTTGACGAAGACCGACAAGAGGGGGGAAATCAAAATCCAAGAAAATGGAGGATGACATGGAGGGGGAAGGATGAGAAATCGGCCGCACATAAGAAAGAGGGGAATGATGAGGAGATAGAGCCTCCTTGGAGTCATGGGAAGGGTTTGAAACAGGAGAGGAAAGAGACTCCAAAGGCAGAGAGGCCCCCGCATATGAGGGCAAAGATACAATTTTTGCCATAGAATACAAAAGTAGTAGCTCTTGTTCCGACGCATATTCAAAGAACAAGCATTTTTATACATACCTTTTGTTCATGAAGTCTGAGTAGATGGGGGAGGATAGTTCATGACAACTCCAGTTGGAGGAGGAGTGGGCTGCCTCACCAATGGAGAGGGAGAAGTGGAAGGAGAAGCCGCACCCCGGTGGAAAACCGGGAATTCCCTCCACAGGTGACAAGCATCCCTGTAGTGACTGCACCGAAAGGGTATGTTGTGATAATCAAGTCTCTGCAAGAACATGCGCTCCTAGCATAAAATTTCAACCTCTACTGGAAGGCCCACCGTAACATCCATTTCTACCAAAATATTAGCCATCCTCTTGTCAAAAGCATGCATAAAGTCCTCCTCCCCTCCCACGAAACGACCAATAGTGTTCTCGACACCTTCAAGTAGAGGGAAACTCCACAAGGGGAAGGGTAGGCCTGGAAGTAAGACCCATAAGTGACGTTTCTTTACCCACTCCTTCAATGGGTCGAAGTGAACGTGCCAACGATCCAAAACCAAAGAGCCCTCACCAATGCGCCATAGAGAATTTAGAACGGTCGTGGCATGGGCAGCTTCCAAGAAAACAATAACCAACCACCCTTTAGCAAGTAAGCTTATCATGGGGACGTAGGAGAAAAGAGGCTTCCAGTTCTCTGTGGCCCAAGAAATCCATTCCGGTTTCCCCATCTTACAGTATTCCAATCTGCTGATGAGAGCCCTAGAGCATAGAGCTTCCACCTGATCCATATAAATGTCACGGCCCAGAATAAAATGAAGCCCACCTTCTAATACTTTATGGGCTTAAGAATTTCTCCTATGACGAGAGTGAGCCGAGGTGGATAGAGGAGCACACGATGTGTGGGTAGGAGCCCCATCAAAAAGACCCGACATAGGGCCAGAAGAGAGAAAAAATATTCCCAACAACGAAAACCCCCAACCAAAAATTCAAAGGCACAGACAACCAGGGTTAGGAAAAAAGCCCGAGGGCAAGACCTGTGGGATGAACAGAGTCAACCCATTAAAAATAGTACAAACCCCAGATGCGAGAAACAACAATAGAAACCAAAGGAAACCAGGGTTGCTGAGAAACATCCAAGGTTGGAAACCCGCCCACGTGACCCTAGTGCCTAAAGTTAAAAAAAAACAGAAACCACGAGGGTTCGAAGTAAACCCAGAAGACCTGACAAAGGAAAGGAGACAATGCCCCTACAAACACGGGAAAGAGACCAAATAATCAGCACAAAGTCAACTCCCATTATTTTCGGGTACCCTCAAGGTGGAAGAGAAATCTATGTAGAGAAAACCCAAAACCCGCATCACCCTCATTGTAGGAGAACGTGAACAGCACGAAGACATGCAAGGGTGAGACAGAAACTGGCTAGAAAAAACCTAAGACCATTCCCACTTTTTTAATAACTGGTTGGTACTAGTCCTCCGCGGAGGAGGAACTCCTTCTTTCCAGAAGAAACACAGAAACAAAGCAGACCCAGAAGCCAACGTGGGAAACCTAGAACCTAGAAGGTAAAATGGGAGAGGGAGCAGGAAGAAGAGAACACTACCTCCAGGAAGTAGCAAAAAAACCGAAATGCAGGCAGTCCACAAAGATGAGAAGGACAGAAAACCCAAGTCATGACTGTGTCTCATCATGGGAACAGAAACACAGAGCCAACAGAGACAGCTTCAAAACCCTCATCACACTTCCCCATTTGTTATTTATAGATAATTAGATTGTTTTTTTATTGACTAATAAATTTTTATATTTATTATAAAGTTTCGAGATTATTAAGTACCATTTTCTTGAACCAACATGAAGAATTGCATAATGCAACCATAACCCTTTTTTTTCCTTTACTTGAGGAATTGGTAATAAACATTCCATATGTGGTCCATGATCTCTAAAAGCCCCTCTTGAATAATTCCCTTTATAAGCGCAATGAAAATTAAGTTGTATCCAAAAGGGACCACAACTTGATTGTTGTCCTTTAAAACCCTGATGAGAAGCACAATAACAATTAAGTTATATCCATCCTTGTTAAGGGATCCACAACCTTAACCGTTGTCCATTATTGGCATTTTGAATGGCATGTAATGAAATTTCTAAATATTTTTAAATTCTACGTCTCCGTATTTGAGATAGGTAAATCATGCTAGTTAGGAACAGGATCTACTAGCACTAAAGGTGTAACGATACACCCAAAAAAACATAAATCATTGGTGTGATGTTGGCCATCCACAACTACAAAGGTAAGGTTTACATGAATATAAAGTAATTAATTTTTTACTAGTTTTTAACAAGGTCAAAATACTATTGTTTTTTATAATTGTTGATTAAGTATTAGTTTGTTTGATTCAATAGTCATAAGTTTAAATTCAAAAAGAGAGTAGTGTATATACATCTTTGTAGACTTTAACAGTTAAATCACTATATAGAAAGGGTCCCTTGTCCCATAAACACGAAAGTCTCATACATTAAATTGATGCCTTGCTTGACCATAACCTTAAAAATAATCTGGATTGAAAGCAAAAAATGATTATAATCAATGGAAACTTTATTTAAAAAAATCAAGTTTCTTTTATAATGTGTTCCCTTTCGGTAGTGCACGCGTTGGAGAATAATCTATTGACAGATTACCTTGTGTATGAATATAGCTCATATATATATTATTTATAATTATAATGATGTGTATGTGTCAAATTAATATTTAATATAATGCATTATTTTATTATTAATTTTTTTAGTTGCAATTTTTTATTATATATATAAATAAATTACTTAAGGAAGGTTTGATAACCAAAAATGTTATTATGGAAAGTGAAGTAAATTGTGTTGAAATTTTTTGGATGTGGATGATTGTATAGGTTAACTTTAAAGTAAAATGAATAGGTGTTGGAATTTTATTTTTATATATTTAAATAGTATAAATTTTTATAAAATAAAATATAGATATTTTTTAATATATATATAGAATGCAAGAGAGTATTTTTAAATAATATAAATTTTTATAAGATAAAATATATTTTTTTTAATAAATTTGTGTTTTATTTTTTTTTAATATATATTAAAAGTAAAATGTAAGAGAATATTATAATATGAAAATTTGAATTATAAATTAGAGAATCCACATTATATTATGATTTGTTTATATATTTTATATTCAAATTATTGTTATTTTTTTAAAAGTGTTAAGAAGAAAAATATTAAATAAAAATTTTATTTTTTAAAAGTGTTAAGAATAAAAATATTAAATAAAAATTTTGGTTATAAGGAATTGGTATGTAGACTCCTTAAATTTAAATTATGTTTTATTTTTATGTTTCATAATTAAATTACTTGTTTTAATAAAAAAAATCATAAATTAAAATTTTCATATAATTTTGATAATCTTGGTTTAAAAAGTATTTTTGGATGTTTATATGTATATATAATTTTGAATTTATTTTTAAGATCTTGCCTAAATTTTATTAAATTTTTTATGACTTTTTAGTGGCTAAAATTTGTTCATGATCAAATCCTTAGCCAACATGTACACATTAGTAACACTATCTATATGTGTGTGTGTGTGTATGTGTATATATATATGTGTGTATATATATGTGTATATATACATATATACATATATATATATATATATATACATACACACACACACACATATACACACACACACACACACACATATATATATATACATATATATATATATACATACATATATATACATACATATATATACATACATATATATACATACATATATATACATACATATATATACATACATATATATACATACATAT
>LPNX010619452.1:170411-204212 GCA_001517045.1 Pseudotsuga menziesii
CATTCGGGGGGAGTGATAATGGCTTGGAACCAGGATTTTGAGGAAATGCAAGAGGAAAAACACAGTACGGTGTTGAAAAAAGTTCTTAAAGAGAAAGCTTATGGGATTTCCTTTGCAATGTACAATGTTTATGGACCATATCAAGACCGAAAAGGGTTCTGGGAAGCTTTCTTCAACTCAGGTCTAATGGAGACAAGAAATGTAATTATAGGAGGGGACCTGAATCTAACCCTATCCGAAAAGGAAAATTGGGAAATTTCAGCCCGTCAGGATGGTCTGAGCTCATACTTTGCTAACCTCTTCGAATCCAAGGAGCTGGTCGATATCCAACCGCTAAATCTAATGCCAACATGGAGAAACAACAGAAGCGGGGATCAGGCCATCTCTAAAAGGTTAGATAGATTTTTGCTCTCAGAAAATTTTCTTTCAAGGTCTTTAATAGTTAGAACATGGGTTGAAGTTGGGGGTCTGTCGGACCATCTCCCAGTTCTTCTACAAATTCAAAACCCTAAAATTAAACCGGTGGCCCCTTTTAAATTTAATCCAACATGGTTATTAGAAAAAGACTATTGGAAGATGATAGGAGATTCTTGGAATCACCTGGAGGCAAATCCTAATGTATCTTACATGAAGCAGCTGGCAGAAAACCTTAGCAAAATTAATAAGGTTTCAAAACCTTGGGCCAAGGCTTACAATGAAAATCAACAGAAACAACTCAAAGAAGTTGAAAGTTCCCTAAAAAGGATCTATGAACATAATAACTCAGGCATTTTTACAGAAGGAGAATTAAAGGAAGTTAAGGAAAATGAGCTAAAAATAGAAGAACTTCTGGCCAAGAAGGAGCAACTATAAAAGAAGGAGACAACAATACCAAATTCTTTCATAATTTCTCCAACAAAAGAAGGAAACAAAACATGATCTCGACTATAAATGATGTGAATGGGGAAATGGTCAACTCTTTTGAGGAAAAAGTTGAGGCTGGGGAGGGGTTTTTAGAAACCTCTTCAAGGAACTAGTAGGGTGCGATATTCAAGAAATCCTAGAGGTCGTTAATCTTTTCCCCAAATTGATAGATGAAGGAATGAACAATCTCATGAAGGAGGAAGTCACTAAGCAAGAACTAGAGAAGGTTGTATACTACTGTCAAAAAAGAAAAAATCCCAGGACCGGATGGGCTAACAATTGAATTTTTCTAGGGGTTTTATGACCTAGTGAAAGAAGATTTACTGAAAGCAGTAAAAGAGTCTCAAAGGACTGGGAAGGTTCTAGGAGCACTAAACTCCACATTCTTGGCTCCCATCCCTAAGAAACAGAACCCTTCCTCCTTTCAGGAGTTCAGACCAATCTCGTGCTGTATTGTAGTCTATAAATTAATAGCAAAGATTATAGCCCAAAGGCTAAATCCAATTTTAGGCCAATTCATAACCAAGGAGCAGTTTGGTTTCCTTTTTAATAGGAAAATTCATGATGCAGTGTCCCTTGCATAGGAAGTAATGCATACCATCAAGCTGGATAAAAGAGCAGCCTTTGCCTTAAAATTGGACCTCTCTAAAGCATATGACAGGGTGAATTGGACCTTTTTAAGACTGGTGATGAACCAGATAGGACTAGACCTGGTGATAGTTAATTGGATAATGGGATGTGTACAATCAGCATCCTTTGTTGTTTTGATTAATGGATCCTCCTCTAACTTCTTCAGGGCTTCAAGAGGTCTCAGGCAAGTGTGCCCTCTTTCTCCTTTTCTCTTCCTAATAATAGTATATTCCCTACACATAATTATCCAACATGCAAAAAGGGAGGGCTCCTTCAAAGGAATAAGGATTAACAACACAGTAGAATGATCACACATCCTGTTTGTAGATGATGTGGTAATGTTAGGAGAAGGTACCTGGGGGAACCTAAAGGAAGCATAGAAGATCCTAGATTTATACAAGAAAGCCACAGGTATGCACATCAATATGGAAAAGTATATTATCTCATAAAATGCTTTAACAGAAAGCATGAAAGAAAGAATTAGGGTTGTATCCCCTTATATTATATAACCAATGGATGAAGGCTTCAAGTATCTAGGGTTTGTACTTAATCCCAATTCCTACTCTTTCAAAGATTGGATGTGGCTTTATAAAAATATTGAGGGAAGAATTGGTTGTTGTACTTACAAATTCTTGTCTAGGGGAGGAAGGCCGGTACTGCTTAAGGCAGTTCTTCAAAGTATCCCAGTATATTGGGCCACAATTGCTTACATCCCAAAGGGAATCTTACAGAAAATCAGGAAAAAAATATTCTCCTTCTTATGGTATGCAAAGAGACAGCCAGAAGGAGTCCCCCTAGCTAAGTGGCAATTGATTGCTAGCCCGAAAGAACTAGGTGGGTGGGGGATAAAAAATCTCTTTCTGTTTTGCAAATCCCTGGCAACCAAAATTCTATGGCACCTAATTAATAATCCGGACTCCCTATGGGGTAAAGTATTATCTTTCAAATATTTCCCAAATGGGTCCATTCAAGAGTGGATAAGGAAGAGAAACAAAACCTTCAAAAATGGGTCCATAGGGTGGAAAGCGTTGATTTTAGCTTTCCCCCAGGTAGGAAACCGGCTGGCCTGGTTGGCGGGGAATGGAAGAGATATCAGGGTTGGAGAAGATCCTTGGTCAGGGGCAGGGGAGAGATTCAAACTCTCAGAAGACCTAATATCAAAATTACGAAGCTCTGGGATCCGCACCCTAAACCAAGCTAGTGTAACAACTCCACAAAGGGTAACATTATGGAAGAGCTCAGAATATTTAGGATTAGAGGAAGGACTAAGGGAGGAATGGGAGGAATACGTTTCTCTGCTCAAATCCAACTTAATTCTTTTAGAAGAGGAAAATATAGACAATCTAGTATGGACTAAAAACCCAATCAATGGGGAATTCACGGCTAAATTGGGATACAAAACTTGGGTATGGGAGAAGCATCAGGGAGAGAAGGAGACTTGGTGGAAGCAACTTTGGAAATATGAAGGACCCTTAAAAGCCAAAATTACCTTATGGTTGACCCTCAATAATAAGCTTCTAACTTGGGATAACTTACAGAAAAGAGGTTGGAATGGACTAAATCGTTGTGCACTCTGTCATTCAAAGGAGGAAAATATATCTCATTTGTTTGATCCCTTTCATTATGTAGACACAGTGTAGAAGACAGCTTGCAGAGAATTTAAAGTCCAAGGAGCGTCTGGGATTTCCCTGGAACACAAAGCAAAAGTCTGGTGGACAGAAAAATCGGTACATCTCTACAGTGCTTACCTATCTCTTTTCTCCTTTGGAATATGGTGGGCCACAAACATGGTCATTTTCAATAACAAATTAATTCCACCCAAAGTAACTTCAGCTCTTATGATATAGTGGGCTAGAGAATACAAAGCCCAAGAAAAAGAGCCAAAGCTAAGAGTACTAATTCCTCCAGAAATCAACAAAGGAATTCCATGGGAGTTTTTTTGATGGTGCAAGTTAAGGGGACCCCACATTGGGAGGTTCAGGAGGAGTACTATATCTCTCAAGGTTCCACAAGTTTCAAGCAAAATTTGCACCCAGGCAATGTACAAACAACAAGGCCGAACTTGCAGCATTGCACATGATCCTGGAATTAGAAATAAAAAATAACATATCACAACTACAAGTTTATGGGGACTCAAAAATGGTGGTCGATTGGGTAAATAAAAAGATCCAGATCAACGCCCCACACTTGCAACATCTACTAAATGCAATAAGAAGACTGCTGGAATCATTCTCTAGCCTCATGATATCTCACATCTACGGGGAGTTGAACATAGAAGCTGATAGACTGTCCAAGCTATCACTCCTACTCGAGCCAGTCAAGCTAGAAACAGAGGAAACTTCAGAAAATTAAACTCAAAATGTTTACAGAAGTATAAAGGACTAAGAACATGAAAAGCACATACTCTTGTATAACAGGGTGATTTTTTGCAATTTTGTAAATTGAGTCGATATGTATGATGAAGAGAAGATTTTTAATCTTCAGTAATGAAATTTCTTCAGGAACAGTTTATATCCATTCTTTATTTAGGATGGCAGATATTTTCCATTTGGAAAATATATATACAATTTTGAATTTATTTTGAAGAGGATCTTTTAGTGCCTAAACTTCATTAAATTCTTTAGGATCTTTTAGTGCTCATAAATGTTCCTAGATTTTTATTCAATCTTAGGATCAAATCCTTAGCCAACATTTACACATTAGTAACTCTTTGGATTCTTCATCTTTCTTGTGTTGGTTTGCAAATGAGTTACCCAATTCACCATGCCTTATTTGTGGTGATTTTAATATGATAGAATGTTAGGAAGAAAAGGAAGGTGCATTTCCTACCCACTTTTTTTAATTGGGGAGAAAGAATCATATGATATGCCTTGAAATCCAACCTTGGGATTTGTGAACCTGACAAAACTCATCTACAATATTTTGTTGTGTTATGGTTACTTAGATTACTTTTAGATAAGGGTTGGAGAATATTTTCATGACCCTAATGTAATTTGACTATCCCTAATGGCATTTGAGTGACCCTAATATCATGACGACAGTAATGACGATGACGGTGATTATGCATCTTGACAAGTAAAAATATGGCATTGATGATTATTCTATTATAAGATGACAACAATGACTACAATGATCATGTCAATTATGAGGACAACAATTCCAACTCCAACGCCAAAGCTCATATACCAAATTGATGTTATAATTAGGTAGTTGGATTCCTTTTTCATAATCACAATGATGATGATGACGATGATGACGACAATGAATATGATGATAGATATGTGATGCTTACAATGATGATGATGATGATGATGACGACGACGACAATGACTATGATGATATATATGCGATGCTTACACTGATGATGATGATGAAAATAATGTCGATGTATATGATGATGATAACAACAATGATGATGACAATTAAGAAGACAATTAATAATTAAGACCCATCCCAATCAGATGTCAAATATCATGAACGAAATTCATGTAAGGTATTAGAGCGATGACAACAATAACAATTTCAATGAGAATGATGATGATGCATGTGAAAACACTATTTGAGCTTGGTTCATTTCCCACCCTTACAATTATTAATGTTTGGAAGTTAGCCTAATCAAATTAAATTGAAATTTTTTTTGAAAATCACTTATAAAACTTGTTGATATTTTAATTAAAAATTATTTTATTTTATATTTTTAAAACCAAAATCACAAGATCCATGAATGATGATTCGTCCAAGTTTATTGCAATTTCATAGCGCCTATTATGGAGCATTCCATACTATAGTAACCTTAAACCACAATTTAAAATTACAGCAAGGACTAGTTATGCCCTTGTTTACATTAATAGCTCATAAATAACCACTTTTGGAGTTTACATAACTCATTGATCAATTCAAATATTGCAAATAAACCCTATAATATACTAGTTGTATTTTAGAGGTAAATTTTAATAAGTCTTACAACCAAAATAAAAATAAACTAAAAGTAGTAAAAAAATCACAACATGAGGAACACAAAACATAGGATAAATTTGAATCCAATCTAACTTGTTTCACAAGGCAATGATTCTATATATCTAACCTTAGAGCATCATATACAACTACGTCAATTTTCACTTCATGGTAGAGAGGGATGTTTCCTCAACTTGTAGTTCAACTTGCAGTGGATTTATGAGTATCTATTGATATATTTCTTTGTTTTATACTTTATTGATTTAAAGTATTTTGTTCCTCGTCATCATCCTAAAAATAAAAATAAAGCATTATAATTTTATGGTTTTATAATATAATTCATAAGATTACTCATAATCCCTTGTTAATATTAATATCTAAAAAATACATACATGTGTAAAAATATTACATTTAATAAAAACTTTTGAAGCATAAATTTATTGGATAATTTTTTATTAATGTTAATCTCTACCTAAATACTTGCATATTTAAAAATACCAAACTTAAATTATGAGCTTATTCTATAATTCTTTATTAATGTCTATCTCTATACAAAAAAATATTTTTAATATTTAGAAAAATAAAGTATTCTAAAAAAATGTGTCACCACATTAGAAGTGTGTCCATATAAATACTGAATGTGTTAAATTTTGACAATCATAGAATAAGATAAAGATCATCTTATTAAATATAGATTCAAAATTATATATAACCACATTTTTTATTAATTAAAAATATTTTATAAATTAATATTAAACATTAAAAATATATTTTAATCAAAATTATCAAAATAAATGTAATATATAAAAAATTATTAAAAAATAATAATAATTTAAATATATAACATAAAAATAAATCATAATATATAATATTAATTTAAGAATGTATCATGTACCAATTTCTTATAAATCAAAATATATAATATTAATTTATGGATGTCTCATTTACTCATTCTTTATAACCAAAATTATTTATTTGATATTTTTATTTTTAACATTTATTAAAAAATATTAATAATTTGAATATAAAATATACAAACAAATCAATGTAATATCAATCCTTTACTTTATAATTCTAATTCTAATATATATATATATATATATATTACATGTTATAAAAATAATAATAAAAGAAGCTTGGAAGCATGTTGTGGATGCTATCAAAATTAATCCTACCTCCTTTCGAAATTGATATCATTGAGTAAGGTTGATCTTAATCACTGATATGAATTCACAATGAATGAATTACATGGATATATATCTATCATTTTGCTCATTAAGAAGAGGAGTCAAGTTAAGCTCAACCTCTCTTGACGACGAACCCAATCTTAGGGTTTGAAATGGCATTAAGATAAACAACAACACCGCAGATTTCCTATCTTATTTAATTATAAACTGCGTAAAAATGGTAAACCAAAATATCTTACCTTATAAAAATTTATTATTTAAATATATAAACAAATAAACAAAAATAAAATTCCTTGACCTATTACTTTAAAGTTAAGTTGTTATTAAATTGAGCTCACGAGAATCTATGAACCAAGACAAAACTCACAAAATAGATCTCACAAACAATTTACTCAGAATTTGATATGAAACGGTGCAAAAAATGGTTGCAGTTGTATAATGCCTTCATTAATCAAAAAACTAAATTGGATACAATATGGATAATTGCTACAATGCAATACACTCGCATTAATATCCAGACAGCTCGAATCCATGAGAGATAATTCGAATTGATTAACTCAATCTAACTGCATGCCTAACTAGACATGTCTAAATCACTATCAGAGCTTAACTAGCTATCTCCAGTTGTCTAATTCAATCTCTTAAATAGTTAAATCAGTTAAACTAGTCTAACTAGTGTGGTAGGGGAGAAAAGGTGCCTTCCCACATGTAGACATTTAAATATTAGCGCTAACTGAGCTGGAGAACATCTAACTGAATGTAACTGACTCATAATTAGGCTTGACTAGTCACCAACTGCCAACAACCGAAGGAGGTTGGTGCTGACACTCCTAGTGGCTCCTAAATTGTAGGGATTGGTTTATGAGGCACCTAAACTGATGCATGCAAGTGCAGTTAGTGGCAGTTAGCCTCGATATGTGTTCCCCACACTCTAGTGACTGGTACATGTGGCCCCATTAGGCCAAGTGGACCCAATGGTACTAGTGGACCAAATAATGACTAAATGACTCCTACGTTAGGCAGAATTGACTAGTTTGGACAAGGGAGGATTATAATCCTAACACCCCCCCTGAATGCTAACTTGGACAATTTCGGGCCTTGGTCACTAAGACCAAATGTCACCCATTACAACTAAAATGAAAAAATTAACTGCTTAATACAACCAAGGAAACGGGTTAAAACCTCATGGGAAAAATACCCCCCCTCAAACTAAGCAGGTAAAATCAGGATCAAAGTTGTTCTCTATGCACAAGTATCCTGGGGCCTGGCTTGTGAACTTCTCCATCCAAACTAAATGATTATGTGTGGAGGAATATTCCTCTTTGGAAGAAGAAGAATATGCTCAACTAAATAAAAAATATAGACAGTTGTTGGATGAAAACTGGACCCATGTAGAGCAACTGAAATCAACTGATGAGAGAGAAAAAGTGTTTGAGAATTCAAAACATGTGAGGAACACCCAAGCAATTGATATATTGCAGCCTTGAATAGTAAACCATGTTAGGTATCAGCTCCAATTGTTAGGATCAAGTGTCCACACGTATGCAAAATGTCTCCCTCTTTACTAGTTCTGTGAGGAGATGAGCATGTGATCAAAGGTAGAGAAGCCCTGGGACTGTGGAGAGAGAATGCTTGAGCTCCATAATCTGATATAGCTTTATAAATAACCATTAATTCACAAAATACAATATCAGCAACCTCATAAGAGGAAACTAACATCAAATTCCCAGCAGCAAATTTGAAGAAGACTTGCAGTACTTGATTTGTCACACCAAAATTGATGAGACCAGCTACAAGCATGACTGAAGGCTCTTGGAACTTAAAATTTGAACCAAATAATATCAAATCATATCCAAATAAGTTCATATCATATCCAAAAGTGTGGTCCACCGAGATGCTAGATGCACAATTTTCTCCTTCTTCAAAATTCTGAGTATTTGTGCATGAAATCCTGTAGGAATTTGCCAGAATCTCTAGATCAAGGAGATGACTCCTACAATTTGATATTATTTCCAAAATATCCAAAGTATTACTTATTTGCACATCGGTAGCAACATTAGAGGGAGAGAAATCAAATTCCTCTTCACTTTCTATGTAACATTATTATCACAAATGTGTAATAGAGAATTTGTTTCACAACTATAAATAAGAAGTAAAGAAGAAAGGAATTTTTATATAAGGGCTTCACTACTTTGTGACTTGATCTTATTTTTATATTTATGTTACATAATATTTTTATTTTAAATTTGTTATATTTTTTTTAAATTAATATTATTTCTACATTTTTTATAAAATTAAAAAAAATTAATTAATATTTATGGATGTAGATTTTATATATTAATATTAAGAATATTTATATAAAAATATATTATTTTGTATTTATTAATTTTACCTTTTGTAAAAAGTATAATTTAGATAAAAATAGTCTTTATAATGGATAGAATATGATATTTACATCCTAAGAAATGAAGGTGTACCTTCTTTTAGGAGACTTTAATGCTAGAACAACAGCTAACCAAATTATTATCCTAAGCAACAATTCCAACCCTAATCCTTTATGGCTATATGATAACCTTGTGTTAGCTAGAAAATACAAAAGAAACTCTGGCGACTTGGTTAATATTTTGTTTGATACTGAAGTAATCAAACTTTGTAGTTCTTAAGATCTAATATTCGTAATGATCTTATGAAGTGGTTGAAGTCCAACCAAATGACTTGTATCCAGGGGCTTGGCAGTAGTGTCATAGATTATGGAATATATGATATCCCCATATACAACCAAATAGTAAATTTTGAAATATTAAATTACCATAAGCCCAACTTTGATCATAGATATTTAACCCTAACTCTTATTTGACACACACATAAGCCCTATTACTTAAAATTATAATAACCAAAAGCACTTATTTTTTATCAAAATAAAATGGATCTATTTTAAGGGATTTAAATAATGAATTATATGTACCATTAAATAAGGATGATATTAAAGACTTCTATCATAAATTTTCCACAACCCTCTTTAATTGCATTAACATGTCCGTTCTCATGGTGCCACGTAGAGAGGAAAATAGAACAACCAACCCTTGGTATGATAAAGTGTGCAAGCATGCTAGAAAATCCATTAGGGATGCTTCTAGATCTAGTCCTTAAAATTTTGACAAGATTATAGGTATAAAGTCTCAAGTAAAAGGGTAAAAAATGTACTATATAAAGTGAAAGCAAGAGAAGTTTTTGCACCTTGCTAAGATGGATCCTAAGAAATTCTGGAGGCAATTTCTAAATCGTGAAACTAAATAAAATAATATGATTCCCGTAAGAAGTTTCCTCTTTGGAAAAAGTTTTATCTTTGGAAGAATTTTTCTCTTTAGAAGACATAGAGTTTGTGGTTAAGTGTCTCATGAAAGGGAAAGCTAAGGACATTGAAGGATAACAAGGACAAATTTTAAAAATGGGTGGCCTTATCCTCATCCCTCACATCCACAAGCTCTTCAATTTAGCAGTAAAGTAGGGTTTCTCTAAACCCTGGACAAAAAGGTTTATTGTTCCTATTTTTAAAAATGGATATAAAAACAATCCATCTAATCATAGGACCATTATGATTATCCCACTTTTATCCAAGTTATATGAAATTATTTTGGAAAAGAATGTCAACATATGGCTAGAAATTCTTGTAAAAAAAGTAAACGGCCATGCGGTAGTTATAAGATATCATTCAGCTATGGATCACCTTGTTAGACCTAGGACCATTGTTGAGAAGTGTTGTAATAATAAAACCAACCTTATGTGCTACTTTGTTGAATTCAGAAGAACATTTAATGTGACAGTGCCGACAACTAACCTTTAAAATAGATTTGAAGAGTTAAAAGTCCCTTTTGAGTTGAGAGTTGTTGCAATAAGGTTGTATGAGAAGGTTTTTTCCAAGTTTAGGAACTTTTAGGGCTAGTTAGATGAAATTGATTGTAATATAGAACTCAAGGAAGGTTTTTACCCTATCCCCTACCTTTTTTGGTATATACAATGACAAGCTAGAGGGTTGTTTTGGAAGATGCAAGTTGTGTTGGCACAACTTTGGATAGTATAGTCATTATCCTTTTGCTTTACACTAATGGTATTGTTCTTATGGTGAGGAATCCTTATGATCTTGACAAGAAATTGGAAATTCTCATGATTTTTTCTCTAGTACGGGTATGACTATTAACACTAACCAAAAAAGGTTAGGATAGTTAAATCACAAAATATCGCTCATGCTAATTTCATGTATGACAACAATAACTTAGAAGAAGTGAATCCATACAAATATCTCAAAACCGATCTTCATCACAAGCTTAACTAGAGCTATAAAATTGAGGAAAGGATTAATGGAGGGTGGAAAGCTTATTGTGGACTTCAAAATAATTGTAAATTACTAGACATTTGGCTTTGGGCTAAGAAGAAACTCCTCTTTGAGACTCTCGTCACTCATGTTATCTTATATGGATGTTAAGTTTGGGGGTGCAACATCTCTAAAGAATCCTGAAGAAGGATAGAACAAATCCAAAAGTTCTTTATAACATATAAAGTAAATCCTAAAACACCATGGGATGAAAGAATTTGTCATCTTTGTGATAATAAGAGGGTTGAAGATGAAAATCAGTTTCTCATAGATTGTCTCGAGTACACCCACATTAGAGCACAGCTTCAAAAATTTGCTACAATATTAACCTTCCTAATATTTTAACTCATCATAACTATAGTGATTTAAGACTACTTCTCTTAAAGCTTTTCGAGTACATAAATAAAATTCTAAAGAAAACCAAATAATTCCAGGTCCGATATATCAATGGTGTTCTTAATAAACACTAATAACCATTATCATCACCATCATCATCATCAATATATAACAAAACATTATATATAAAAGATTTCTTTCAAATTATATGAAAAAACAATTTTTCACTTACCATAAAATACCAACTTAAAAACAAATAAAATATACCATATTATTTTTTTGTTATAATGGTAAATTTTCATTTCTTTAGCATATTATAATATTACTCACTAAAAAAATTACTTAATCAATGCGGCTAAAAATATCATTTTATTAATTAAACTTGTAACTTTAATTTACTAACCAAATTACCACCATTTGTTATTATATAGGTAGCATAACCAGTGCTTAGAGATGCTACCCAACATTTTTAGTAATTGGAGCACCCCCACTGGGTAGAAGAGCTTGGCATACATAGATTCTTTTTTCTAAAATTGATTCCTTCAGGTCCCTCTCACTTACTGAATATATTTTAGTGGACTACTTATTTTTTATATTTATTATAAAGAATCTAAATTATTAAGTACAATTTTCTTAAACCAACGTGAAGAATTTCATGATGGAACCCTAACCATTTTTCCCTTTACTTGAGGAATTCCCTTTACTTGAGGAATTGGTAATAAACATTCCCTATGTATTCCATGCCTAACCTTTTGTTTTCCTTTACTTGAGGAAATGGTAATAAACATTCTATATGTGTTCCATGAACTCTAAAAGCCCCTCTTGAATAATTCCTTTTATAAGCACAATGAAAATTAAGTTGTATCCAAAAGGGACCCACAACTTAATTGTTGTCCTTTAAAACCCCTTCTTAATACAATAGCCTGAAATTCCGATGAGAAGCACAATAACAATCAAGTTATATACATCCTGTTGAGGGGTCCACAACCTTAAGAGTTGTCCATTATTGTCATTTTGAATGGCATCTAATGAAATTTCTAAATATTTTTAAATTCTACGTCTCCACATTTGAGATAGTTAAAACATGTTCGCTAGGGATAGGATCTACTAGCACTACAGGTGTAACGATACACCAAAATAAACAAATAAAACATTGGTGTGATGCTTGCCATTCACAACTAGAAAAGCCAAAGGTTCTATATGGATATAAACTAACTAGTTTTTTATTAGTATTTGTCGAAGGTAGGGTATTATTCTTTTTTATAATCATTGGCCAAGTATTAGTTTGCTTTAACTCGAAGGCAATGCAACATTTTAACCAAAGTTTTATTTTTTTTTATTAATGTATCATTTTTTTCTGCATAAGTTATAAAGAATTGATATAGACTCCATAAATTAAAATTAAATTTTATGTTTTATATTTAAATTATTATTATTTTTAATAATTTTTTATAAATAAAAATTTTCCTGTAATTTTGATAATCTTGACTTAAGAAGTATTTTTATAATCTTGATTTAAAAGTATTTTTGGAAAATTTTCGAATTTATATATAACTTTGAATTTATTTTTAAGAGATATTTTAGTGCGTGAATTTTATTAAAAAATTTAGGAGTTTTTAGTGCCCAAAATTGTTCCTATGCTTTTATTCAATCTTAATGATCAAATCATTAGACAACATGTACACATTAGTAACTATATATATATATATATATATATATATATATACAATTTTGAATTTATTTTCAAGAGGATCTTTTAGTGCCTAAACTTCATTAAATTCTTAATGACTTTTTAGTGCCCAAAATTGTTCCTAGATTTTTATTCAATCTTAATGATAAAATCCTTGGCCAACATTTACACATTAGTAACTCTTTAGAGTCTTCATCTTTCTTGTGTTTGTTTGCAAATTAGTTACCCAATTCACCATGCCTTATTTGTGGTGCTTTTAATATGATAGAATGTTAGGAAGAAAAGGAAGGTGCATTTCCTACCCACTTTTTTTTCAATTGAGAAGAAAGAATCATATGATATGCCTTGAAATCCAACCATGGGATTTGTGAACCCAATAAAATTCATCTACAATATTTTGTTGTGTTATGGTTACTTAGATTTCTTTAAGAAAAGGATTGGAGAATATTTTCATGACCCTAATGTCATTTGACTATCCCTAATGGCATCTGAGTGACCCTAACAGCATGATGAGGGAAACGACGATGACGATGATGATGTGTTTTGACAATGACAAATTTGACATTGATTATTATCTGATTATAAGATGACAACAGTGACTACAATGAGCATGTCAATGATTAGGACAAAATTTCCAGCTCCAACGCCAAAGCTCATATAACAAATTCATGTTATAATTAGGTAGATGGATTCCTTTTTCATAATCACAATGATGATGATGATGATGATGATGACGACGACGACGACAATGACTATGATGATATATATGTGATGCTTATAATGATGATGATGACGACGACGACGACGACAATGACTATGATGATATATATGTGATGCTTACAATGTTGATGCTGATGATGATGATGATGATGACAACAATAATGTCGATGTATATGATGATGATAAAAAAAATGATGATGACAATGAAGAAGACAATTAATAAGTAAGACCCATCCCAATCAAATGTCAAATATCCTAAACGAAATTCATGTAAGGTATTAGAGCGATGACGACGATAACAATGTTGATGAGAATGATGATGATGCATGTGAAAACACTATTTGAGCTTGGTTCATATCCCACCCTTACAATTATTAATGTTTGGAAGTTAGCCTAACCAAATTAAATTGAAAAAACTTTTGAAAATCACTTATAAAACTTGTTGATATTTTAATTAAAAATTATTTTATTTTATATTTTTAAAACCAAAATCGCAAGATCCATGAATGATGATTCGGCCAAGTTTATTACAATTTCATAGCGCCTGTTATGGAGCATTCCATACTATACTAACCTTAAACCACAATTTAAAATTAGAGCAAGAACTAGTTATGCCCTTGTTTACATTAATAGCTCATAAATAACCACTTTTGGATTTTACATAACTCATTGATCAATTCAAATATTACAAATAAGCCCTATAATATTCTAGTTTTGTTTTAGAGGTAAAGTTTAATAAGTCTTACAACCAAAATAAAAATAAACTAAAAGTAGTAAAAAAAATCACATGTAACACCCCGGTTTTGACCCCGATGCTTTAAATATACATGATATATATATTGTAATTAATCATGGTGTGGATCTAAAGGAAAAATCCCCACCATCGATTTGGTTTTGTTACATTTCAGCGATTGGAATCGTTGTCAATGGTGTATCGTGAGATACGGAACATATTAGTTTTGGTATCCTGTAAATATGCATTTTTAATTAAATGAACCCCAACCAGCTATGTCAATGCAAACATATTGAAAAGGGCATGATTTTCCTAAGGATAAGTGGAGGGGGGGGGGATTGTTAAACCTTGAGCCTATGGGGAAAATCCATGTTTCAACCACCCATTAAATACTTCTACTGTTAGTTGGGGGCAGTTATTGCTGGGTAGTGGTGGGTGGCAGGTTTTCCCACATGCACACTCCACCAGTAGACTCCACTACTGCACGTGGGTAGGGAAAACATCAGGGGATGCTTCCACTTTTCCACTCTCTCTCCATTCTTTCTCATCCTCAAGCAGGGACCTGATTCTTCTCCGCACGCACAGGTCTGAGTATGGGCGTTTTACTCACGCAGAGGGAGAAGCACGACCTCCCATTCGAGTGTGGGCCCTGAGCGATTTACCATCGGGTTGTGTTCCTCCTGTTGTTCTCATTCACAATTTTGGTGTGCTTAGAATCCACTTTCATGCAGTTTGATTTTGTTTCCTCACGCAGCTGAGGAACTCCTCTTGTTTTCCCCACATTTTTCATTGTTGTGGTTCCATTACATCTTGGAGCTGTTGTAGGTTGTTATGGAGTCATTTTGGCCACAATAGGGCCAAGAACGACTTAGGAATTGATTTCCCCTATCCAAGATGTGAATCACTTGTTTGGCTGCGTGTATGCAGTGGTTGGTCTTTAGACAGTTTTGGAATGGGAATGAAGGCTTGGGTTGCTTGAAAAACATGGTGTGTTTGGGAACCACAAGGACAAAGCTAGAGGGTTGGCTTTCTTCTCCACAACCCTTGAATAGAACTCGAAGGGAGGACAGGGCCTAAGGGACTATGTAGCAGAGAAGGGGTTGATTTCCTTGTGTTGGGCATGTGTGGGTATCCTAGAAGTCAGGCTAGTTCTGGTGTAGGTGTCCTAAGCTCTTTAATGGGCTCACCAGCTTAGCATTTATCCTTTCCCAGCTCCTTGATGGCCTGATAAACCCAACTGTGTTAGCTTGGCTGATTTGTTGATGGCCTGATAAACCCAACTGTGTTGGCTTGGTTGTGTTTTGTGTATCCTTGGCTATGTGTAAGCCTGTTTGTTCCTTTATCCTTGGGGAATCATTACCATCTCGGGGGTGGCAGCGTTGCTGAGAGATTAAGGAGCACGCTGGCCTATGGTTGGGTGGAACATTGCAGCGACGTAGCTAGTTGCGAGACAAGTTCTTTATAAGATAAGTATTCTTGTCTATTTTACTTCTACAATCATATTTGATGTTTAATGAATGATGATGAACATGTTGAATGCCTGAATGAATGTATGTTTGCTTCCGCTATGTATGTGAATGATTATGCATTTTAGCATGTTTTATGTTCAAGCATTTCGGTTTTATGTATGTTCATGTTCATGGGGCGTTTTCCCGAATGGTTAATGTGATGGTAGTGTCCTCTTTGCCGATCGGAGGGTCAGGGACGTTACATCACAAGATGAGGAACACAAAACAAAGGATAAACTTCAATGCAATCTAACTTGTTTCACAAGGCAATGATTCCATATATCTAACCTAAGAGCATCATCTACAACTATGTCAATTTTAACTTCATGGTAGAGAGGGATGTTTCCTCTTGTAGTGCATTTATGAGCATCTATTCATATATTTCTTTGTTTTATACTTTATTGATTTAAAGTATTTTGTTCTTCGTCATCATCCTAAAATTAAAATAAGACATTATAATTCTATAGTTTTATAATATTATTCATAATCCCTTGTTAATATTAATCTCTACAAAACTACAATGCATGCATATGTAGAAATATTAAATTTAATAAAAACTTTTGAAGTATAGATTTATTGGATATTTTTTTATTAATGTCAATCTCTACTTAAATGCTTGCATATTTAAAAATACCAAGCTTAAATTATGAGCTTATTCTAGAATTCTTTTTTAATGTCATCTCTATACACAAAGAATATGTTTAATATTTAAAGAAAAATAAAGTATTCTAAAAATGTGTCACCACATTAGAAGCGTGCTAAATGGGTTAAATTTTGACAATCATAGAATAAGAAAAATATCCTCTTATTAAATATAGATTCAAAATTATATATATAACCTCACTTCTTATTAATTAAAAAATATTTTATAAATTAATATTAACGATTAAAAATATTTCTTAATCAAAGTTATTAAAATAAATTTAATACATAAAAAAATATTAAAAAATAATAATAATTTAAATATATAACATAAAAAAAATCATAATATATAATATTAATTTAAGAATGTATCGTACCAAATCCTTATAAATCAAAATATATAATATTAATTTATAAATGTCTCATTTACTCTTTCTTTATAACCAAAAATATTTATTTGATATTTATATTTTTAACATTTATTAAAAATATTAATAATTTGAATTTGAAATATACAAACAAATCATATCATAATATGTAATATCAATCCTTTACTTTATAATTAAAATTCTAATATATATATATTATGAAAATAATAGTAAAAGAAGCTTGGAAGTATGTTGTCTATGCTATTAAAATTAATCCTACCTTCTTTCTAAATTGGTATCATTGAGTAAGGCTTACCTTAATCATTGACATAAATTCGTAATGAATGAATTACATGGATATATATCTATATTGGCTCATTAAGAAGATGAGTCAATTAAGCTCAACCTCTCTTGATGATGAACCCAATCTTAGGGTTTGAAACGGCATTGAGATAAACAACACCACCGCAGATTTCCTATCTTATTTAATTATAAACTACGTAAAAATGGTAAACCAAAATATCTTACCTTATAGAAATTTATATTATTTAAATATATAAAACAAATAACCAGAAATAAAATTCCTCGACCTATTACTTTAAAGTTAAGTTATTATTAAATTGAGCTCACATGAATCTATGAACCAAGACAAAACTCACAAAATAGATCTCACAAACAATTTACTCAAAATTTGATATGAAACAGTGAAAAAAATGGTTGCAGCTCTATAATGCTTTCATTAATAAAAAAAAGTAAACTGGATACAATATGGATAATTGTTACAATGCAATACACTGGCATTAATAGCTAGACAATTTGAATCCATGAGAGGTAATTTGAATTGATTAACTCAATCTAACTGCATGGCTAACTGGACATGTCTAAATCACTATTGGAGCTTAACTAGCTATCTCTAGTTGAGGAATTCAGTCTCTCAAACAATTATAATTAGTTAAACTAGTCTAACCGATGTGGTAGGTGAGAAAAGGCGTCTTCCCACATGTAGCCATTTAAATATTGGTGCTAATTGAGCTGGAGAACATCTAATGGAATGTAACTGACTCATAACTAGGCTTGACTAGTCACCAACTACCAACAACTGAAGGAGGTTGGTGCCGACACTCCTAATGGCTCCTAAATTATAGGGATTGGTCTAGGAGGCACCTAAACTGATGCAAGCAAGTGTAGTCAATGGCAGTTAGCCTCAATCTGTGTTCCCCACACTCTAGTGACTGGTACATGTGGCCCCATTAGGTTAAGTGGACCCAATGGTACTAGTGGACCAAATAATGACTAAATGACTCCTAAGATAGGCACAATTGACCAGTTTGCACAAGGGAGGATTATAATCCTAACACCCCCCCTGAATTCTAACTTGGACAATTGCGGGCCCTGGTAACTAAGACCAAATGTCACCCATTACAGCTAAAATGAAAAAAGTAACTACTTAATGGAACTAAGGAAATGGTTTAAAACCTCATGAGAAAAATACCCCCTCTCAAACTAAGTAAGTAAAATCAGGATCAAACATGTTCTCTGTGCACAAGTGTCCTAGGACCTGGCATGTGAACTTCTCCATCCAAACTAAATGATTATGTCTGGAGGAATCTTCCTCTTTGGAAGAAGAAGTATATGCTCAACTAAATCAGAAATATAGACAGCTGCTGGATGAAAACTGGACCCATGTAGAGCAATTGAAATCAACTGATGAGAGAGAAAAAGTGCTTGAGAATTCAAACCATGTGAGGAACACCCAAGAAACTGATATATTGCAGCATTGAACAGCAAACCATGTGAGGTAATAGCAGCTCCAATTGTTAGGAACAAGTGTCCATGCAGATGCAGAATGTCTCCCTCTTTACTAGTTTTGTGAGGAGATGAGCATGTGATCAAAGGTAGAGAAGACCTGGGACTGTGGAAAGTGAATGCTTGAGCTCCATAATCTGATATAGCTTTAGAAATAATTAATTATTCACAAAATACAATATCAGCAACCTCATAAGAGGAAACTAACATCAAATCCCCAACAGCAAATTTGAAGAAGACTTGCAGTACTTGATTTGTCACACCAAATTTGATGAGACCAGCTACAAGCATGACTGAAGGCTGTTGGAACTTAAAATTTGAACCAAATAATATTAGATAATATCCAAATAAGATAATATCATATCCAAATAAGTTCATATCAAATCCAAAAGTGTGGTCCACCGAGATGGAGATGCATAGTTTTCTCCTTCTTCAAAATTTTGAGTATTTGTGCATGCAATACTGTAGGAATTTGCTGGAAGCTCTAGACCAAGGAGAGTGAGTGGATCACTCCTAAAATATGGTATTATTTCCAAAATATCCAAGGTATTACTTATTTGCACCCCTATAGCAACATTAGAGGGAGAGAAATCAAATTCCTCTTCACTTTCTGAAGCAATCACTGGCAAATTTTGCACATAATTTAAAGGAGAATTACTGAAGAATGTTTGCATAGAAGTACAATAGAGTTTTTATTCAATATCAAAGATTCAAATGTCTTCTTTTGGATAAACCATATGAGAATATGAGATATCATAGATCTCATAAACTTCCGTAGCAGCAGGAGAAGGAATCAGTGCAGGGAGACTTTCTTGAATTCGAATTGACTGTGAGGAAGATTCTACTTCTTCTTCATCTTTAACAACTTCATTAGAGAGAATAGAGGCCGAGAATTTTGAACAAAGAAGTCTTGTGGTGTTGGCTGTGATCTCTAAATTTCTTTTATGTGTGCTTGCCAAAGGTTCTATCCAATTTTGTCCATAGATCATTTGGGTATTCAGTATAACCAATAAGGTAGCGCAAGCTTGGAGAAAAGGCCAGACATATTGTTCCAAAATATCTATCATTATCATTTATCTAGTCATTCTCAACTTCATAAGACTCTTTACCAAGTCCAATAGACACCTCATAGAGATCTTGTCTCTTTAGAGGTGAAAACATCTTCATCTTCTATTCTGAATATCTTGTGCATGGAGTAAGAATACAAACTGATAATTTCAAATCCATCTAAAGTTTTACCTCCAAATACACAAAAAAACAAAGTAAAGTCAAACAACCTGCACTTTTGGATTTTGAATCACACATGGCTTAGTCAATCAAGCAAGCTTGATCAACAAGGTTGGGCTTCCAAGAATTATGTGGTAAACTCTTTGCTTCTGGTTTAGAGTTGGAATGTTTTAGAGTTTTTTGCTCAAATTGCTTCATAGATCCAACATGAAATCTGTAGAAGAAGAATTGCCTTGTCTTTCTGAGGCTCTGATACCATATTAAATTGAGCTTACTAGAATCTATGAACCAATACAAAACTAACAAAATAGATCTCACAAAACATTTACTCATAATTTGATATGAAACAGTGCAAAAAATGGTTGCAGTTGTATAATGCTTTCATTAATAAAAATGTAAACTGGATACAATCTAGATAATTGCTACAATGCAATACATTGGCATTAATAGCGAGACAATTCAGATCCATGAGAGGTAATTCGAATATACTAACTCAATCTGATTGCATGGCTAACTGGGCATGTCTAAATAACTACCAGAGCTTAACTAGTTATCTCCAGCTGTCTAATTCAGTCTCTCAAATAGTTATAATAAGTTAAACTAGTCTAACTAATGTGGTAGGTGAGAAAAGGCACCTTACCACATGCAGCCATGCAAAGAATGGCGCTAACTAAATTGGAGGACATCTAACTGAATGTAACTGACTCATAACTAAGCTTGACTAGTCACCAACTGCCAACAACTGAAGGAGGTTGGTGCCGACACTCCTAGTGGCTCCTAAATTGTAGGGATTGGTCTAGGAGGCACCTAAACCAATCCATGCAAGTGCAGTCAGTGGAAGTTAGCCTCAATTTTTGTTCCCCACACTCTAGTTACTAGTACATGTGGCCCCATTAGTCCAAGTGGACCCAATGGTACTAGTGAACCAAATAATGACTAAATGACTCCTAAGTTAGGAAAAATTGACTAGTTTGGACAAGGGAGGATTATAATCCTAACAGTTATATTGTTAAACAAGAAATTTCGTCACAGCTTACACATATTACTTTAAAGCTAATTTATATTGTTATCCAAGAAATTTCATCGCTGCTTACTTTCACTTTCTAGAGTAACACTTTTCGTTATCAAACCTTCATTATGTAACTTTTATATTATATATAATCAAGATAAAAAGACACTGCAACTAAAATAATACATTGATATAAAATATTAATTTCACAAATACACAATTACATTACAGCCAGAGTCTTTTCGGAAATCTACAATCTCTATACTATTTTTCTTATAATTGATTTTAAACAAAAACATAGATGAGATGTATTCATACAAAAGGTAATCCTTCAATATATTATTCTCCAACCCATACACTCTCGAAGGAAACCCAATTATAAAGAAACTTGATTTTTAAGTCAAAGTTTCCATTGATTATATTCATTCATCGCTTAATATCCACGTTATTCTTGTCTACTGATATGCCTTTTTCCTTTTGTATATGCATTGCATCATGAATTTAACCAATGTCACAACAACACCTATAACATTAGGAACCTGCAACGAAACCCAGGACGCTGCAAATAAAATATTTGAAGAAGAATACATAGTTGCTAACACAAATTTGCTATAATATATTATTACTTCAAGGAAAACATCTTGGTCTTAGACCGCAAGAGGGCCAAGAAGGAATTTGTCGAATGCCCTAGGAAAAGTAAGAATATCCCCGAATACAGTGTTCTCAATCACCTTCATTGTTTCCCTTCCCAAAGGAATGTGGTTCTCTTACATCACCCATAATAAGTCGTAGAACAAGGCCACTATTGTCTTCAAACAAGATATGAATTTGCTTATCCCAAACGCCTCTGAGCATAGCGTTGCATACACACTTGGACATGGTGGACTTTCCTAACCTGCAACTCGGTGAAGGTGAAGGTAATTGGGTTCAACATTTCCAAGTTAGGGAGCCGCCTCCTGGGCTTGCCATAGATAGGCAAGACAGAGTGAAAAGGGCTTCCCGCTCACTAGATTCAAATTTGAAACAAATTCATACCATTCCTGCTCGTTGATTTCCATGTGTAGAGGGAGGAAGGGTTCGTGGAAGTCACACTTCACAGGAGTAGGCCCCGCAAGTCGGAGACCATGTTTTCAGTTCAGTTGATGATCGAAAACTGAGCATATCTTGACCATTTGCAAACGACGTGAAGTTCTCTCGATAGCACCTGGTGAGCCCTGGGTGCAAATCATAGAGAGAATAGCTTACTCCTTTTTTGCAGGTTGATTGGGTTATTATTTGAATCATTATTTCCACAGTGACAATGTGGGTATTAGGAATAGATCCTAAGAATGACAATGCTTTCATGCTTCACCACTTGTCGAAGAGCAGCTCCTAAGTATGACAATGCTTTAAATTTGCCAAATTCAACAACCGCCATTTGCAAGAGAGCATCTTTTTTATCCTAAGTCTTTGTACATTTTTGTTGAAATGGAGGCAAAGGAATTAAATGCATTAAAAGTAAATCACTGCCATACCACTTGCATTAAATACACAATCATATTATTGCTAACTGCCCATAAATGGTTGTGTCTATGTGTGACAAGTGATGATTAGCTTGTGAGATACACTGCTTCAATGCTTCTCCATTCATCCTCCCTCTCCATTCCAATTCGAACTCAATTCCTCTACTAGTGGTATTGTTGCTAAGCCAAAAGAACAACTTGTTAAATCGATAGAAGATTATTTTGAGCAAAGAGAGGATAGGATGTTGTTGGTTCAAATGGTGCTGATGTTGGTGCAGAAGAACTACTTATATGACTACATACAAACAGGTATGTATAGCTATGATTTAAGATTTCTTTGAACAATATTAGAAAATTAGAAACTAGACACCTGCAGAAATAAATCAGGATTCCAAATACATTAGAGTCATCACATGTAGCTAATTAAGGTTTGAGATCGATTAGGAGAACATTCAGTGTCTGCATAATTTAATAAAAAACAATATTGTGATGAAATGATTTGTGTTTCAGTCGAAAGTGGTTGACCTTATCTTATTTGCTTAGTCCTTAATGATGAATACTTTCCTAATCTATTTCTATCTTTCTATTCAATTTGGGCGGCATTGGAGATAGTTGAGATCGGGCCTCTAAACCACGTACAGAACAAAAGGTCAAGTAAAAAATTCGGTCCACAGCCATACATTTGGAAAACAACTTTTGTTTGGTGTTTTTTCTGATTCCCTATGGCCGTGAACATCACCAATTCAATAAACATCAAACAAAAAACGTCTGATTTCTAAATGTTTAGCTTCAATGTGAATCTATTGATTAACAGCAAAACAAAAAAATATTATACCAACCAGTACCAACAAACTCTATAATAATAACAACATAAGTGTGGCAATTGTCAATTAATTTCTATTAATACCAAAACATTATAGAATAATGAAACTTTCTAATAATTGTATATTGTATAATGAATTATAATGATATGGCATTAAGGATTTAATGCAACAAACTTCACCACCGGCTGATCTCATGCATCCACAACCCTAGATTCTTTACAAATACATTCTTTCAATAATAAACTTAACAGCTAGCTAATCTCATGCCTTCATCGCCCTAGAATTTTTACAAATATTTTTAGGTAAGCAATGGGATTGTTGTTCTCAACTTCTTTGTTTTCATCTTCTTCCGCTGCTTTCACTATCATCCTCTTTCACCATCATCTGAGTCTGCCTTTAAATGATTCCCATAATATTATTCTCAGTTGAGCTTATTTTCACTTGCCTTAGTACTAGTCATTGGCTCTCGGCGAAAACAAATGCCTCTTGCAGGTTTTTTTCAACTAACTAAGAATTGTGTTCTTGTAGGTTTTTTTTAAACAAACTATGAATTGTGTTTTTTTGAAGACAAAAGTTGAAATGCAAGTTTTTTTCTTTAAAAAACTATGAATTGTTTTTTGGAAAAATAAATAAATTCAAAGGGATGGAAATACCTCTCCAAATTGAAGTGTGGATCTAAAGTTGGAAGGCTTAGAAGTTATTTCAAATTGTTCCTATGTGAACAACCTACTCATAGTTTATTTTGTGGTAGAGTGCGAGCTCCAATAATATGCTTCTAAAACAAATTGGAATAGTAAGTAATCTTCTTTGAAAAAAATATTTTTTTCATTATGATCTAAATATCAAAATTCATACCTTGGGTTGCAATAGTTGTAATAGAGCCAAGCAAATCTCAACAGAGTTTGTGCAGGCTTTGTTGAGGGGGATGCACCCAAAAAATATCAACAGAGTTTGCACATGATTTGTTGATGGGGATGTGTCCATACTTGACAAGCGTGGCCAAGGGTAGCTCGGTAGGGGAACAGACATAGCTTCAATTGTTGGGTTCACAAGGAGGAGCAGTTACATACTTAGGAAATTCGAGGTAATGTATGCTATTCATTGAACCCGGTCAACTATTTGATCAACTAATAGCATGCATGGTGTATCAATTCTAATGCAGATTGAGATAGTATATGCATCTATACTACAGGTGCATGAAACCAACATTCCCATACTCCATTGCCTAGACCCCAATGCCAATTATTTTTCTTTCTTTTGTTGTTTCTGGGTGGTGCTAGTTTGTTGATTTCACTATTGTTGGTTCACATTGGTTGCATACATTAGATATATGCCACAACTCACACTAAAAACCCTACAACATATCATATAGAGACCCTCGTTGCCTACTAAGTTTCAAAGACTTTAACCGAAGTATCAAAAACTGATAGAGATTTTAGCATAAAAATCTACTAATGCACAATAACCTTGTAGCTCTGATTTAAAAATACAGAATCGGGGTTTGAAATAGATAAATTCTCAGGCCGACCGAAAAATATTTAAGGTGTCTTCAAAGTAATCGACGATCACTTGCACGGCTATACAGGAAAGCTAATATGTGAGTTCAGCATGTTGTGCAAACTTTGGAGAATGTGCATACTATGCAAAATGTCAGGAATTTCCTCAACCAGTCTTCTCAGTGGTCACTTCTTTCAAATTTGAGACACTTGATGCAATTGTTTGTGCAATTGAGCGAATTGATTGAGATCTAGCAATTGTGCGCCCCTCTATTAGGCTTCTCATTTTCCAGTTAGTCTCTTTGTTCTAAAATATACCATTGTTACAAGTAGTAAAGTTTATTGTTTACGCGTGTGATGTTCTAGCATTGGCACATACAAGTTCCTTCCCAAAACCTTCATTGCCTTCCCATATGCATCAATGAATGCATTCTCAAGATTCATTACAAATGCATTATCACACCCAATTAGCAGGAACATTTATTTCCACGATTTCTCGGTGGTTGGGATCATCGATCTCACCAGACCCCTCTCTCTCGCTCCGTCTCTGTTTTCTAGACATTTTCACCTGTTTGAAAATGGTTTTGTCTAAAACGGAAGGAAACTATTGATACAACTCGAAATCTCAACACTAGGTCCAGTGCAAAACGTTGGCTACAAAAATGAAAAGGTGTTGGAGAAGGTAGCATTAGTCGAAGGCTTGAAGCTGTTGTTGGTATATGGTTCCTAGTTCCACGATTTATAATCAATGAAGATTTTATAGCATAGATATATGGCTCACCAAATATTCTACATGGCTTATTGAATAGAGATATTATGCATGGCTGCCAATTGTAGAGAACTTTTAAATGATAATGCTAAGTGTAGATCGAGAAGCAAATTTTAGTATTACAGAAGGTAGTGAGTACATGTTTAATAACTTCTTCCTTATTTTCATTGATTTAGTATTCGACACCATGTCTCCATCCACACATTGCAACTTTTCCATTCAATTACCGCAATGCTTTAATTAATTTCATCACAAATATATGCATCATTTTCGTAGTTGTGAAATCCCATCGAGTTAACGGATTCTAGCATGTCTATTTTGGAACTTGTTGCACTGACAGGTATAAAAGGTAAATTATTTTGTCAAACTTGCAATAAAAATCCATGTAAACAACAATATGCCTTAGTATCTTCTGCTTTCACAAAAAATCAAAATTCGAAAAAAGAAAATCCAACTTTAACTATGAAAAATCACACCAAAGGTTCGTTAACCTAAATGCAATCATGATATTTCATTAACTTTGTGGAGATTTCTTGATGAATTAAAAAACTTAGTTTGGCAAGTAGTTTCTCATTCAATTCTCAACACTAGCTTGAGTTTCATGGGTTTGATTCTAAAAGAAGATTGAGCTTTCCATTCAAATACATCAATATGAAACTTCCTCAATACAAAACTTGCATCGAAATCCAGTTGTCATTTCCATTCAAAAACATCAATATGAAACCTCCTCAATACATGCATCGAAATCCAGTTGTCATTAATTTAAAGTGGTTGGAATGGTATTTATGGGCTTTTGATCTTTATTAAAAAAGAAGGAACATTATCTTTTTAAAACATAAAAGAGACTTTATATTTATATTTATATATTAAAAAGCATGTATAAAACTTGTTTGTAATAAGAGTGGTGTATATTTTATAACTATATATTAAAATGCAATCAGAGTTCCTATTTTGAAAGTGATAGTCATAGAAAAACTTCGTATGTGGTTTATATTAGTTTCCAATAAATAAGTCAGAATTGCCTTAACTGAAATATCAGGAATTTGACTTAAAGAATCCACTCAAGTTTTTTATCAATTAGGTATGAGTCAAATAAGTCTCATATCGATCAAATTTCATGCATGTATTTTGACAAACTTAATGTATCCTTGCAATATGGTACCTTGGTTGGACATTGTTTATTAGGGGCCACATAGTCATCATGCATGCCCAACTCGTTTTGTCGACACCTTCAAATCTTAGTACTTCTTGGGGTGTGTAGAGATCAATGACAAGTGTATATACATTTTCTATATGTGGTAGAGAGTAAGAGAGCACCTTCATATAATAGTAAGAAGGACAATGACTTATATACCTTTAACGTGTCTTATGTACAATACCTAGTCTATAAATACGAGAGATAACTTATCAACAAAAAACATTAGGTATTGAGGAGTGGGTTTTTCAAACAAAAAAAATAACAACTCTTTAATTTACAGTCTTGTAGCTGCTTGCATCAATGAAAACTATTGAAAGAAAACAAGAAAAAAAGAAAAAAGCATTATCCAAGAATTTTGTTGGTAATTGTCACCTTCAAATTCCTTGCATTAAACCAATTTCACATGTTGTATTTAGCAATGTATCACATGTTAATAGAGAAAAAATTGATACACCTAATCTAAGTATTAACATTTTTTCTAGTTTATGTTATATTTATGATAAAACACTTTCATTCCAACATGTAAACATCATCGTGTTCTTCTTTGTATAGGATATGCGCATATTAAACACTATAGAATTACCTGGAAAAATAGAAAATAAAATACAAAGCCAAAGTTTTTTGTTGCTCAACAAAGAGACAAGAACAAACTTTGGAACTTACAGCAAAAATTGGGACAATAGCTAGGGTAAGGCAAGAAACATATTTAAAATTTGGTTGAATAAGCAAAACAATAATAAAAAAAATTGTACAGCTTTTGTTTGAAAGAAATTGTCGAGTTTAACTCTCTTTAATTGTTTTGCAATTGCTATCCCAGGTTCACAGTATCTTTGTTGATGTATATCAGCATAATAATTATGTTGTTTACAACAGAAATATTACTGGTTTGCTTGATTTCAAAAATGCACTAGTTGGTACCTTGCAAGGGACAAATTTAGCTGCAAGCAATCGAAAGTTGTTGGACCCCATATTACAAATGATTTGTATAGAATATTGATTTGGGAAGTGGCTATGCTTGGAGAGAAATTTTGCTCGGTACCTCCTATAATCTTGTTCCAAAAATGTTCAGTTACTTACCAAGTTTCTTATTTGTCTTCTTTTAATGTTTTTAGTCTTTTGCCAACAAAGAGAAATTAAAATAAGCTTAGAAAATTCTTGTTTGAAAATATGTTTACAATAGAGATTGTTTTTTTTTAATAAAATTATGTTACATGAGGAAATCTTCACTTGTAATAGTATTTTTGCAAAAATTGAGAATTTTAAAGTTTTAGTTAGAAAATTTTCAATTGAAAATATATTTACAATGGATATAGCTTGTTTGCTTGATAGAATTATGTTACAGGACAACTTCTAAATTTATACACTAGATTTTGTCTACAATCTAATATACTATCCAAGGTTGTTCTCTAGAATAAAAGCAAACAAATCTTGCAAATTTCATTTATATCTATTCATTAAATGTAGAAACAAAATAATATGGCATCTCATTGTATAGTTAATATTACAAGAGTTTATTTGCAATGTTGTTGGTCTGGTGCATCAAAACCAACTAAACCTTGTTAATAATAATGTGTTTGCAACTAACGGGCACTTTGGGTTTTGTTCTCACTTGATGTAATGCTTGCATATTCCTAGCAATGAAAAAGAAACAATCGCAAATGATTGCAAAATGCAACATTGTTTCCTTACTTATGCACATTTTCTTTAACAAATGTACATAGACTATCACTTTTACAAGACTACTTTACATAGTAACATGCATTGATACCAACAATTTTGTATTTTGTATACTAATAATATGTACTTAGCATTATAAAGCTAATAGAAGGGACTTCGCCATATTGTGGCACTTGTTAATTTATGAAGATATATTAACCCAACACCATATTAGTATGGTGTCATATAAATATCAATTTATTTATGTTTTTTATGTTTTTTTACTTTACATGATGCATTTCTAAGAACAAAATATTGGGCACTTTCCTGCTTTTGAGGATGGTACCTAGAGTAAATCAAATTATTTAGGGTTCAATTCTAGGTGAACATCTCAATAACAATCGTCTCATAAAAAGAAAACATGTTACAAAGTGTGATTGAACTTGCCAATTAACCACTCAAGCTACACCTAATTGGCATAGATTTTTTGTTTGCTACATGTAAGAAAATAGTGATTTGAGATTATATAATTGGCCTATCTCTATTAGTCTTGGAAAGTATTCAAAGTATGGTATGTGCCTCATTTCCTAATCATAATTTTCTCATAGTATGATAAATGCACCGCTTTTGGCATGTACTTAGACAATAATTATTTTTCTCTACCAATTTTAACGAATTTCCCTCACGTTCTATGATACTTTGGGCTTCATCCATGCCAACATCTTCATCCTTTAGGATTCCAAGTTCTTATTCAAATAATGCTATGGCTATAGGGTCTCTAAAGGAATGTTGCACTATGACATCTTCAATTTACTCCTCCTTAACTAAACAAATGGAATCTATAAGATGACCTACCTAATATTGGGAGATTTAAGAGAAACCAAGAATTATGTTGTAGTGCATGTCCAATTATGATAAGATTTTTTTCAATCCTCATGTTTTGTGATTCAATAACGCTTTCAAATTCAACTTAATTGGGTAGTTGAGCATTCAATTACTCATTTAAACATGAGAAATCCCTATGTATACCTTCAATTTTCCCAACCGGGTCCCTCAAAGCTTTAAAATTTCCATAAGCCCAAAATTTCCACAATGGCCTAGATGATTGTGTTCAACCATATTTAACTCAAAATCATTAAATTGTATTAACATTTTCATATTCTTCTTGACTTCAATCTTTAGACTAACACCAACACCTCTCCTTAATGAATGTCGAAGAGAACAACATAGCACAATGAGAAGGGCATTCATCGAATGCCTAAGATACTTGGGTTTGGGATGAAATGGATTACATTTTTACTGACTAAACCAAGATTCCAAGGAGGCGAACCAAATTGACATGTGATAGCCCAAAATTTCACCATAGTAGTAGTCTTGAAACCCCTCCCTCGAATTGAAATCTCACCTACATGAAGGACTATCGTATTGTTGTTAATACCCCCGTTGCAAGAAATGGAGGAGAAGTGTGCAAAGAGTACTCAACTAAGGGGATGAATTATGACCCTTGAACAATCCTATTCAAGAGACAAGTGGCCATGCTACCTTTTATCATGACATATATCATGGAAAATAAAATACGAATATGTGAGAAGATACATATAGAATGATGTGGGTTCAGTTAAATCCAATTTAGAATGAAGTGGGGAGATACCTGGAACCTCTATTTATTTCACACAAGAGGGAAATGTTATGCATGAAGACTCTTAGTTGTTGGAGTATCAGATATTCAGGAACTCATCATTAAATATGGTGTCTCTCCTGGAGGAGGGAGCAAAAGGAAAAATAGGACCTTCTTCCTCCAATTCTTATAAGAAAGCAGCTCACATAAAGGGGCCTTAGTGAACAACCCCTCCCCCTACCTAGCTCTGTATGTATGTTGTGGAAAAAATGGATACAATGTTATCATTGGAGGTCAAGAACCCATAGGTAACTCAAATATTTAAATCGCTTCAAAATTAGACTGTCATTTGTTGTTTTAATGGGTTTTGGTCTTGCTCAGTTGATATTCATCAATTGATTTATTCCAAATGGACCACAAAATGCCAAATTTTCTTATTCTCCAAGGGTTTTTGTGTAGTTCACTTTTATCTTCAGGAAGATTATCAAAAGAGCTTTGAGCAGGGTCTATGTTTGGGTTAGGCTTCCAAACCTGCCTCTACCTTTCTGACATCATTTAGTATTTGAAGACATTGGCAATCTACTAGGGAGGTATATCAAAAGCAATAATGAAAGGAATGACCAAGGTTTATTCACTTATGCATGAATTTCTGTGTAGATAGACCTTAGTAAAGTTCTTCCATACTGATTACAACTTAAACATAGATCCTTCCATTAGACCTAGAGTTTGGACTATGAAAATAATACATTTAGGTGTAGAACCTATCACCTTTTATGCCACCTCCAGGACTCATGACCACAAGCTAGAAATATCTCAAAGAATAAAAAGGGGCAGAATACAAATCCTAAAAACTGGTAGGAAGACTTTGCCCCACTCCTTGAAGGGGACAAAGAGGATGATGAAGATGAACATGGGGATTCCCAGAAAAATAAGGAAGAAAAGGTGAATCAAGAATCAATGGTTGCACAGGATGTAGGACAAAAGAAATCCTTTGAGGAAACACAAATATCGGAACCTTCTCTTTCAAAGGAAGTGATTCCTATGGATTCTTCTTTAGGTGAACTAAAGCATGCACATGAAATAGAAAGCTCAGATTCATATAAGGAACAAGCTCCTAGGACAAATAATGAGGATGTGAAAACCAAACAGATGATTGTTGTTGCACCACAACCAAGAGGACGGATTGAAGTGAAACCAAAGAAGAAGGGGAAGAAAGGGAAAATAGAGGATCTCTACAAACCCCAATCTCATTTTTCAATGTTGATTTTTTGTTTTATTTGATTTGTTGACTCGGAATTGCAGACCTACTCCTGGTTCATGTGTTATTGCATGTAGCTATTTGCACAAATGCATATGCATCTGCAGAATGTAATTTTGTTCACCGCTGCTAAAATAAAATTACGGTTTTTTTCCAAGGGAAAAACTCATGGCATAAAAAAGTAAACACCATTAGTACCTTTGGTAAACTATATGTCATGAAAATAAAAACATAACTACTATTTGATTCATATTGTTATGGCTTGTAAACAATAATAAAACACAATTCTATGGCAGCGGTTGCAAGGGGTCCTTTTGGATCTCGAAAAAAAATTGAATTGACTTTCTCTTAGGGAATGGGAAGGGTGACTAACCATGAAGAATTATATGCCTTGTATATGGGATTGGAAGTAATCAGACACCTCAAGATTCTATTTAACAGACTATTTTAGTCATGGCCAAGGACATGGCGAGACAGGGCACTGAGATACAGAAGGAAATAGAGGAAGAAATACACAATTGGAATAGTAAGAGTTTAGTGGATTTCATTAGACATAAGCATTTCAGATTGTAAAACCATGATGTGTATTGTCCAATGTTTGGAGATACTGCGTTGAAGACAGAGAGTCTCCATTTGCATGCTTCAGGTATCGCATTGGTTCTGTCTGTTATCTTTCAACACGATGATATTTATGTGATTCTGTATATTTGATGTAACCTTATGCATTTTCAAGAGTTATTTTAATTGGTTGCACTAGAAGTGGACCTGGCGACGTAGGAATTATGAGCCAAACTTTGTTTACAAGTTACAATCTTCATTTTCATGGTTGCAATCTCTGGTTATTCTCATGATTATGTTCGTATTATTCTCTTTAAGCTTATTTTTTATTCCTTATTGGAACTTAGAAATTAAGAACATTTCACATTTTAAATTCTTGTTGGTTAACCAAAAGGTCCTGGAGTTTATGGACCAGGGTCCTTCCAAAGCATAGGTGGCTCCCCTAGATTCTTATATATGAAAGCACATAGGAAGGACTACTCAAGCATCATGGTGTTGGGATTTGAAACTGAAAGCATGCTCCCCACATGAAAATTCCGTCCTTCCCATAACATGTGGAACTTTGCTTCATTTATTTCAAGTGAGGGAACAAAAACACTCCCTCGTGTTCTTGGCTCACTCATTCTCACTTTAACTCCTTTATTGGTTGGCTTTTGTATGGCGTTCTACTCATTTTCTTCCTTAATAGAGGGGGGTATCTCTATTAAGAGATATCAAGGGTGTGGACGACTTTGGGAAGCAATGTAACTCTTTTCCTGGAGGGCGTGAAGTTGGTAATGCATCTCAATGATTCATGGAAGCGGCGAGAGGTAAAAAAAATTGTGATCCTTTATTATTTCCTTGTCATTGGGATAGAAGAAGAGTATTAATGAAAAACTTGGACAGTGAGGAAAAATATGTACCAATTCATATGTTTTGTTCTTTTTTATGTGATTATAATTCTATTCCTGGGGAAAAGCTTTCAATTTGGGGTGGTGAGTTTTGTTTCTCAAGGCTTTATGTGTATGTTAACATGGCCAGTTATTCAAACTAGGGTGAAATTGGGGAGGATGACCTTAATGACATTCGGAAGATAAAGAGGATGAAGCATAGAATGAATTCGCAAATGGAGGGAATGAAGGGGTTAAGTGTGTATGTACCTAGGGAGGATAATATGGCATACCTAAGGAGGTACCCAATGGTATATTGCATGTTATGTGGCCATAGTCATGAAATATGCCCACTTGGTAGTTGGTGGGTAATAAATAGGCCCAGTAGGTAGTTAGAGGAAACGATATCATACTAAGGGGTAGTTGGCAGAGAACCCTTAAGAATACCCATGATTTTGGGCAAGGATTACTACAAATTGATAGTACAACCTCTCATACTACTTATTAGAATACTAGGCGAGATGCCTTAGAAATAAGAGTGAAGGAATATGGAGGGGGGATAGATAAGCTAGCCAACAAATCTAAGATGCATTTCAACATTATCTTGGGTTTAAACCAAAACACTTAGTCTCATAATATTTACTGTATTGGATTGAAGAATATTGAAGAGGATATTGTGTAGGAAATAGCCATGGCAGTCCTAGAAATGCCAAGTACCCAAGGATCTGCTAAGGAGGAACATTAGTCATGTGTTTTCTTAGTTTTATGTTTCCATGTATTTTACTCGTATTATTTTAAAAGAGAAATTTATTAGGTTGTATTGTTTTAAATGCTCTGTGAATGTAATTAGCACGTTGATATCCGTGTATGCTAAGGATAAATTTTTTGATGTTTCTATATAGGTGTTAGAGCCTCTCTTGACTATTTTTCGATTGTAATTGTTGTTTGTTTTTCCTCATCCTATTTAA
>LPNX010619544.1:0-10349 GCA_001517045.1 Pseudotsuga menziesii
GTTGAAAATGTCTATATGCAGCAAACAGAAGGTGGTATATTCAAGGAGGAAGTGTTAATTTTGTTGCTCCTAATGTGTTCCCCTTTAGGTGGGTCTTGAAACTATGGGGGTTTAGCCTAATTCCTTTTGTAGAAATAAAAATCCCAAATAAGAAGCAGAGCACTGGGAAAATACAGGTTTTTTGAGTTTTACTTGCAGCTGACTGGCACACAAAATATCTAGCACTTGATGAAGATGGAGGACATGAACATCCCAAGTCTTGTTGAAGATCAAGTTATCATCTAGATAAATAATGACAAAACATCCAAGTCAGAGACGAAACAAGTCATTAAAGAGTTTCATAAAAGTGACAAGGGAATTGGTGAGACCAAAGGGCATAACCACCCACTCATAAATCATGAATTCAATCTTGAATAATGTCTTCCATGCATCAATTTCCTTCATTCTAGCTTGATGGTATCCTAAAGTTAAATCCAACTTTGAAAAAAACAAGCACCCTATAAATGGTCCAGCAAATCCTTGATACAAGGCAATGGGTAATTGTTCTTGGTGGTCACCTTAGTGAGAGCTCTATAGTCAGTGAATAGCCACCATTCATGGGTTTCCTTCTCATGGATAATAAAGGTAAGCAAACCACAAGATGAGGATCTAATTGAATCTTTCCTACTTACAACAGTGCCTAAATTTGTTTGTCAATATTGGTTGTCTTAATAGAGTCAAACGATAGGGCTAGGTATTAGGAAGGGGGGCACTAGGCACAAGGTCAATGGGATGCTCAATATGTCATGGGGGTGGCAAAGTGATAGGTTTAGTAAAAACATCCTATCAAGCTTAGCTTCCTTAATAATTAATAGATGTAAACATTTATGAAAAACGATTTGACATACAACAACTTTACTAAATAGAGTTTTTGGAGAGGAAGCAACAGATGAGTGGAAGTGAAAGCCCGAATGGGTGTGGCTCATTGACTAGTTGAGGGTGGGGTTGCAGAAACCATAAGAGAAGGTGTACCCATGAGAGAGCTCTGTTGTGAAGGGGGGAATTGAGATAAAGAATGAAAGGGCATTGGGAATTTCCCTAGCTTCATTTTAGTAGCCAAGCATGTTGAAAATCCAATGAAAGAGAAGAGCTATGCACCAAAGAAACTTCATGACACAGAGCAAGAAGTAAAACAAAAGTAAATTTAATTATCAATACCTGCTATGGATATGAATTGGAGAGCTGCACCTGGAGTTTACAAAGATTTCAATGTATTGTTGCAATGTCTGAGTGGAAAGCTAATGGAATTGAAAGCTGAAGCCAACACACCTAGATGCTCTCGACATAGCATACTGGATAGAAATGATATCGAAGTGCGGTGTAGAACTGGTCCCAGGTATTGATGCCTCTAGAGGATAGACTAACCCTCTCCTCATTGAGTTCTATGCAAAGGGAGTTTGTAGCGCCACCCATATGTTTGGCCTAATCCCACCACTGGGAAACTAATCCCTATAGATGGCAGGTTGCCAATGTGACTTTGTCTCTTTCTAGCAACATGGTTTGATATTAGAAATATGAAGAGAAGTCTCGTATCCAAGACTCAACATGATCACCACCAAAAGCACTAGAAAATTGTGGCAAGGTCAATTTAGGGTCACAATGCAGTGTAGAGGTTGGGTCATATGTGGTCTTGTTGAGCTTCAAATCTTGTAGTTCTGTAACCAAATCACATATCCCCTATGTGTGCTACTAAAGAAGTTAATTTTGATACCGAATAATTGTTTGTTGCTACCGGTAAAATTGCATTTGTGCTTCTGCAAGTGAAGCATCCTTGTGATTGGAGTTCTTGGGAGGATCCATGAAGTTCGTGTTGAGGTCATGGAATAACCCGAAAATCTGAGAGAGACATAGTTGTGCCTCTCTACGTACCTTCATTACCCTCTGAAAAAAAATGTTGAAGGTTGTAGGGAGTATATCACTGTTAAGGCACTGGAAGCTGGCTCTAATACCAAATTGATATGTAAACAAAAGAAATAGTGTAGAACTGAAAACTTCTATTAACTCAAAATACTGGCTTAATACACAGCAATAGCCTTCATTTATACGCATATCCAAAATGGGGTATTTACTTTGACCATCTCATCTCCTTTATTTTAAGGATAAAAACTATTATGCTATAGCACTACTATTCTTTAACAATATAAAACTAGCTACTTCTTAAATGCACTATTATGCTATAGCACTACTATCCTCCAACGTCTCTCTCTTGGAATTTGTATCAAGGAGAATAAGCAAATTTAGGTGACCTTTCTTTTGTTTACGCCAGTCAATTGGTTTATCTTCAAAAAACTAAAACAAGAGTTGGAATGATATCATTTTTCTCTTCCTCTCATTCAAATTATTAAGAAACTCTTTCACAATGGTTCATGAATGCATGATCAATGAGCTCTCTTATGATTTATCAGCATATAAAATTTCAATACTTGTTTGCTGTTAACAACATATGAAATTTCACATATTTTTTATGTCTGTTATTAACTTATTTCCTATAACATGCAGAATTCCATGAATGATTGGAAAATATATTTCTGCGATTTTAAATTCATCCATGCAAAATCCATACATTGTGAAAAGATGGTCCACGCTAGAGCTATGCGGATTGAAGGCTTGCTGCCCCTTTGCATCTGAATACTCACATGCTACATCGCAAATCCCAATCAAGGATTTCCAGTATTGATGATTCCTTAACTTACTCTACCATTTTGAACCAAATAATCTTACTATTTGATCAATTGTGGAATCACAATCAAATACTTGGCAAGTGAATTCGATATTTGCTCTGAGGTAAATAAGTAATTAGAAATACTAGGGCATTTCATAGTGTCTCGTTATTCTTCATATGTTGTAGACATTCAGACAAAATAACTTCAATGGCCTTGGGTATGCACAATTGCAAACCACATATCTAATTTTATGGTATTCTTAGTCAGAGCAAAGCCTATTTATTATCCAGATTATCAGATTTTAGATATTAGGCATTTCGTGTATGCTTTTTGCTTTTAATTTGAATGCATTTGTTGCCATTATCTGTGAAGAGTTATGAGTTGGAAGATCTTATCCAAACTGTGTTATAAAAACATTTTATTTTGCCAGTAATCAAGATAGAATATCGATCTTTTACCCTCTGGTTGATATTGAACATTTGAATTGATTGATGCAGACACCGTTTAACTAGCATTGCTTTAAATCAAATTGAGTCTTGAATCACACACTAGAATAAAACAAGACTGTAAACAGAATTACCTTTCTTGCAGGGGTGAGAGTGCCATCAACNCACTGAATATAAGGCCTTCTTAGAAAAGAATAATTGGATGTATTCTACATAATACTTGAGATACCCACAGAATTACCTTTCTTGCAGGGGTGAGAGTGCCATCAACATCAAACAAAGCAATCACGCCTGTCTTTCTACTATCCATCTCAGTCAACGAGTAAAATATCCTGCATTGTTACAATGCGTGTTAGGATCTTGAAGGAACTTGAGTTGCAAACTGAACCAGAAATCACCAAGTAGTTTCCATTAAAAGGAAGGTATCACCCTTAAAAATTTGTCAGCAATTTTCTCAAAGAGTATATGTCAACACAATTCAGTGCCACTGACTAAGGAAACCCCAACAACTTTATTCTAAATAAACTATGAGAAAGCAGGATTGATCAAGTATACCATGTTTACCAACCAATGTTTTCCAAAAAAATCTTATCAAATATACTTTAATCTTATGTTTTGTTTTATTTAGAGAATGTGCCCTTACCCAGCTTGCATGCATGGATCTTATTATGCCTAATAATTATAGTTCCTGCAAAATGTGTGCATGTCTTTTATCAAGATTTCAACATTGCATGCACCATGTCTGCTCAAATAATTTCCTAAGTTATATCTTGCTGCAAAGATGCTCAAATAATTTGCAAGATACTTGTAACAGCTCTACTTTTGGGCTTTTCAAGCAATTAGACAAATGCAGGGCTCAAGTACTCCATGGAGTTTCTTTCAAAATAGGATGCAAACAAAAACTTTCTCATGATACAATGTGATACCTAAAGTGAAAGGCAAGCCTAGAAAGAGAATAATCTTGTAGATATGATGGCATATGTGTTGAAAACTTGAAATTAGTTAGCATTTCAGCTTTTCTTTAGCATCCCTACTGCTTGTGTTCTTCATTTTCTTTTCATTGCCAGATTCTTAGGAGCTGGATTCAAAACAAATGCAATTCACATTCACACAATCTTTGGAGCTTTCGTGTTACAAGATAGAAATGCACATATATGAAGGTTACAAATCGAGATGTAGTGGACAGTCGGTAAATATAAAGTGCATAACAGTTTTTGAACTCATCTCAAATTGGGTCCACTATATTTTGGTTGATGCACAGCAAATTAGCTCCATGCACTACTACATTTTGACCAAAAATCCGACGGTCGTCATGTCGGATTTTCGACACTTCCCTGTCGCATGTATGACACTATGATTTTTTTTAAGCGTCGAAAACTTGTCGTCGGTTATCCGACACCTAAGTAACCATCAGTTAAATGTCAAGCGTCGGTTAAGCGATAGAATATTTTCGACGGTAGTGAAATTTTTTTGATGAAATAACCTTCATGCCGTCGGTTAAGTGACATCAGAGCCATCGGATAAGCGACAGCTAGTCAATTTTTTTTTTAAAATTAACCTTCATGTCATCGGTGAAGAGACGGCTATAAGTTGTAACCGTCGGATAAGCGACATGAGAAGCCGTCGCTTAAGCGAAGGATATAAGAAAAAAGCGTCGGAAAAGCGACATGTATAACCGTCGCTTAAGCGACGGAAGTGAAGTTTTAAAAAAAAAAAAATATTTGGATTTGTATTTTATTATTAATATTTGGATTTGTATTCGAGTCTATAGGAGATTTTGCAGATGAAGACTCTGATTCAGTTTTTCTTTTTGATGTCCCTTCAAACCTGTCCTTTCCACAGGCTGAACTTTTGCATACCCCTGTTTTGAAATGTAAAACCCCCAAGGATATTGTTAGTGATGTCAGCAACCTTGAGAATGCTAACAGTGGTGGACCAATTTTCAACTCAGAGGATAGTCTCGATTGGGGTAGCCTCTTATGGAACCCTTCATGTGTTGGATCTGGCCAAACACTATCTGGTGGAACTGTACTCAACCCGGATAAGGCACACCTTTGATTTGTTCAATCAATCGGTATTGCAAGCAATATTCTGTAGTATCTATTTTGGATTTCTTGTTTCTTTCTGCAAGAATCCTCAAACCCCAATATGGCTACATAGAGGGGTGAATGTTTGATAGAGGTTTGGTCAAGAGTATATGATAGCTAGTTCGGATCCTTGTGCAACTGTGTTTTTTTGAGTTGAAAGTATACCTGTGATGTAACCAAACAGAGCATCCTTGCTTTGATATTTCTATGTAGAAAATACAAAAATAAAAGAGCTTTCCTGTATTTCCACACAAACCCTTCATAAAATTCTCTTGTGGGATACATTCATTTTGGTCATGAAAGATTGGTTTTTATTTGCAATCTCAATCATTGATTGCAAACTCCCATGAGAATTACCTACCATTTACAGACTCGGTGTTTGTCATATCATATATGATTGCCGTAAAAACCTACTGGTTTGATTATTTTCTGGTTCGAACATTCCCATCATGTCTGAACACCATCTCCATGAAGTCTGATGCTGTTTTCGGCCCCTGTTCATCCTTATTTTCTGCCATTTCCTGATCCTGAACCATCTGATCGAGCCACACGAATCAATGTAGTTCTTTGGAATATTCCTAATCAAATAATGTTTCTACTTTGAAGTGTCCTCCTAAACAGGCATAGCAATACTTACAAAGGCAAGAAATGCACATAATACCCAAAGATGTTGTATGTAATTTGTGAAAGCTTTATAGCCAGGGTTCTGCACATGTAACCAAAACAGTGAGTGTAATAGCAGACAGTATCCATCTGAAATGCTCCTCTAGAAATCCATTTAGAACATTTTCACTAGACAATAAATCCTTAAAGTTAAATAGATCCTCCTTCAGTGGATCAACTAATTATCCCAAAGCTATGGCGCAAGATGAAAGATAAATAGAAAACCAAAAAACATGGGGAAGATATTTTACATCTTACAAATATAACAAGATTAAGACAGGTAAGCTATTACCGTGGCATATCTGCAGGGTACGATTCCAAGCATATTTGTAAAGAAAACTATCCATGAAACATAAGCAAGAGATCCAAGCATTTCCTGAACTCCCCTATGGTCGCAGTTTGCATAAACTCTTCGATACTGTTGACAAAGAAAGTTAGGGAAGATTCCCCAACTTATGTATATTTCTCCAACAAATAAAAGCAGAAATATAAAACTTATACCTCAAAATTGTAGAGTTGATTTCCACATCTAGATCATCAGGCATTCTCCGAAACAGGAGTGAGTATAAGGCAAACCATAACTGGAATTGTCAAAAGATATATGATCAAAATCATATAGTCTAATCATAAAATGTCAAACTCAATTACAAAATCAGGTTTATAACTGACCTTCTCAGCATCATCCTCGTGCTGTCACTCGACTACATCCAGCAAAGTAGGCCAGCATTCAAATTCAATCTTCCTCCACCGAATCACTAAAGATGACAATGGATTGAGTTCATCTGCACAAGTTAATAAGCCTGTGAGTTCCAACAGAAATGAATGCAAAGAACTTCCACCAAACAAGAACCTTGAATACCTGATAAAGAAAACATTCTTGGAGCATTTTCCTCCCATTGTTGTGATCTATGGAGCAAAAATTGCACACCAATGAGAGCCTGCAAAAAGCATGTTTTATGTTTGTCAAAATTAAAGTACAATCTGAAAAATAAATTATCCAAACTGTATTCTGAAGAGATCAGAAATAAAGCTGCGATTTGCTTCCTTGGACAAAGAAACGAACTTTCATCAACGAAGAATTAAGAGAAATGCCCAGAAGAGTCCCATTAATTTGTAGAATCTGCTGCAACCCTCGATGTTTAGGCCATTCGTTAAGGAGCAGATTAACCCTGTCCTGAAATCTCAAAAGGGGTTCTACCATTAATGCCATCTCATATGTATTGGAATCCTGCACACAACCAAAAACTGTGATAAAAACAAACTTTAATATATATTCATCCTTACAGTATGTTCTTAAATAAAACCAGATGCTCAACAATAATTAATGTTAATTAACCTTGTAAATATTATATCTTGCACAGGATGAGTGGGAAAGCTTCTGGTGCTCCAAACACAAACGCACCAAATGGCCTGACAATATTTTTTCATCCAATCTAGCAGGTAAAGAATACCCCGTCCCTGAAAATTTTGGAAAGCAAGCATATGAGTTACATGAAAAGATTAGGAGGCTCAGCCAATATAAGTTATAAACATATTAGCACTTCAGGATGTAGGTGATACTAAGCATATTTTTATTTCCATGATTGAACAAATTGCCAATCATTTAACAAGTTGCAAAGAAGACACTGTACACTTAGCACAACCTTCAACAAATTTCCTGCCAGCATCATATGCGAGGGTAAATGCATGGAGTCTTTCCTCTTCTGTGATCTGAACTTTTCCAAACTGCCACAAGATATTGCCAAATTCAATAGCATTGCTAACAATGTATATGACATATCCATTACATACTTTAAACCTGAATTCGATGATGTAAATAGAACAATTTGAAATAAGATCCCCTAGAGCTACAAACACAAACGTTTCATAAATATATGGGAGGTTTCTTTACAATCTTTCTTCCACTACAATGACAAAACTAAATGGTCATTGCCAAATAATTTGTAGCAAATCCAAGTGCTTGAAAAGCATAAAAGTGATACCTGCATGAGAAGACTTAAATAGAACCGAGCAAAGACAAGATGTGATAGACATTTGGCAAAAAATTCAAATTTCCTGTTCCAATATAAAATAAGAAAGGCTTAGACCATTGAGATGACAAAGACAATATCTTTCTCTCTGGCACCAAAATTATGATGCCAATATTTCTTCAAAAGGATAGTAGTCTATAAATGGACATCCAATTGTTATAACCTGTCAAACTGATTTGCCCACTAATTGCTGTCCACAATTAGGATGTACTTTATTATATAAATTTATAATGTATCAAACCTTTCTCTGCAACTCTATCTATATTGTTACACAGTATCAGAGCCAAGATTAATTGCCATCTAGGGGATTAGTGCCCAGTTTCATCCTTCAAGGCATCCAGAAGTCACAGTGAACATTTAAGATATAGTGGGCACATAAACACAGGAGAGAAGAATTTATTTGGTCAAACATGTGAAATCAAGAACTTGTTGACAGAACATTGCACACACACACAGGGAAATTGTTTGTTTGAAGTGTTGCACGCCTACCTAAGGGAGGCATTTTGTTGCAAAGGAGATACATTTCATGGGAGAAATATAAATAATATAAAACTGGAAAAAAGATTTAATACTTTTATGCTAAAAACTTTGTTTAATGTGAAAAACATCAGCAATGTGAATGGTGGCTCGATCAGATGGTTTAGGATCAGGCAATGGCAGAAAATAAGGTATGAACAGGGGCCGAAAACAGCATCAGACTCCGTGGAGATGGTGTTCAGACATGATGGGAATGTTCGAACCAGAAAATAACCAAACCAGTATGTTTTTACAGCAATCATATATGATATGACAAACACCAAGTCTGTAAATGGTAGGTAATTCTCATGGGAGCCTATGGCAGATGGGAAGACCCACACAAGCAGTTTCACCATACCAAAGGGAGGCTTGCAGTGGCAGAAATAGTTAGACATTGAGACAAAATCTACATATGATATTAATAGTTTTATATGCCTAAGACTAACTTGGGAAAACTATTCTGGGATCAATGGGGTCTTGGTTCAATGGTTAAGTGTGGGTGAATATACTCCACCCACCAAGGTTCTAATCCACTAGAAACACATTTTGGCCCTCCTGAGACATTTTGTTCATGGAAGTGGGCCATTCCAAGGCAGTTGGGGCTAGGGCAAGACCTGGAAGACTTTGGCAGAACACCTGCGCCCCCATACCCATGGGGCTACATTTCATTGTAATCTATTGGAAGGGTATTCTTGCTACATCATTACAAAAGGAAGTTCCACAAATTAATTTAAAAATAAGACTTACAAGCCATCAAAACCAGATGATTCAGGCATACATGAGGCAATCCAAATAGTCTCAACTGATAGTTCATCTGCAGACTGACGGCGAAATCTGAAGAACAAAGTCAAATAAGTATTTCGAGGTCAGACAAGTGGAACCATCATTGAAGATGGGAATTTAATTACAACAGGAGAGATTATTGAATTATTCTAAGCAGTTTCCATGGCAGTTGTGGGTAGATCACATGCAACATTGTGCAGCTTGCAGGGTCATTGCAGCAAGGTTGTAGACTATTGCAGTAGGGTTATTGTTGTCACAACAAGAATTACATGGGTTAAATATCACATGGGAAAATCACTGGAAAGTCAAAAAAATTGCCTATGCTTTGATGTTTGAAATTTAAAGAATGCAGGAATGATGTTTAAAGTTTAAAATTTTATAAATTTCAAAAAAGAACACGTAGCTTCTGAGAGCAAAGAGATACTGAAAAAAACCCAAATCAAGGATAAAATATGAGGAAACTGTAGTACTAGTACTATATTACACTTGAAAAGCTACAACTTCTAGTTTCAACTTTCGCTCCTTCTAAGCCCGTCAGTGAATTTGTAGCAAAGATAAGGCCCATGTTAACTACTATAAATATGACTTGGGGGGCTCTCTGAAAATTATGAACATGTCTATGTTGCACAATCTCATATTATGTGTGCCATGAAATGGAAAATCCTCAATCTGAATCATAAGTTTGCAGGTATAGTATAGGAAGTTATAATAGCCAGATAGCTGTATCAACTAAAACTGCAGAAATTACATTGCAATTAGAACCAATATGAAAACTTGATCCTTGACTAGGAAGAGAGCATTTCTTTCTCCATTTGCTCTTGGTTATTGCAATTGAATGCTGACAAGGTTCTCAGATAATTATAACTCTTCTATCTCTTGACCTTCCATCTTGGACGCTGCCATTGCTCCCTTTATGCATTTGTACCATTTTAAACACACTACCAAATGATGGAAAAGCTGAGCATTGAGCAGAACAAAGTTATCATACCAGAAAGATGAAGGAGTAGAAACTCATGTAGCTGGTGAGTTGGATCGAAATGTAGTAGTGAAGGACTCAAAATCTCAATTACACTAGAAAAATGAGACAAGCAGACCCCAAAACAGACAAGGTTTTTTAGAAGT
>LPNX010619544.1:15646-93678 GCA_001517045.1 Pseudotsuga menziesii
GTAAAGACCGGAGCTCTGTAAAACCTTCCAGTCCAAAAACTGATATAATCTACTTACAAGGGATCAAAAAATACCTTTACATTCAGGAGAAGCCACACCTACATAGAGAAAGGGTGTTTGGAATGCAGAAGTGGATCATATAAGGGCCAAAAGATATACAAGAATGGCTTCAAGAACTTGAAATAAAAACAAGAATGCAAGACTGTACAGTGGGCGATGCAAGTTTAGATTAGAAATATACCAATACTTGCAAATATTTCCTCACATGGTACTTACTATCTGCTTCAAAAATCTAAATCATGTGTAGTTCAGAGTTGAGAAATGGTATTACCTTAATGGATAAAACTCAAGACCCATTACTTACAAGCCCAACAATTATGCACCCACATGTTCAATCCAGTCTAAACACAGCTCTGAAAATTAAACACAAACGAGATTCAATGATAAATATGGGACGTCTTACTTGATATTAACCCCGCTAGGAAAAGTATATCTGGTCACATTTCTTGCAACCCAGTTGTCAGCAGCTTGAGAATCTAGGGTCAACACCTGGAGCATCTCATTGGAAATGGCCACCATGACTTCGAGGTTGCTGAGTGCCAGAGCCCTCATGGTGTCAAGATTTGCATAAATAGCTTCACTTTCTTGATACCATTGTCTCTCAGCAGTTGCACTACGGTGTATATTGGAGGAAGTGGGTGCGTGGAAATTGTACCCCAATTCACTCGTAGTCCTTGCACAAGATCACAAAATGCTACTGCAATCATCAAAAGGATTCCAAATGCCATCCTCGCGCTTGCCATTGAAATATATGAACACCTCAAATCAATGTATAAAGCCTTCTATATATCTGTATAAATCAATGTATGTGTTCTTATATCTTTGAATTCTTGATAGAAATCTACATGGGATAGGATGGAAATTGTTTTGAAAGAACAATGCAGTGGACGATGCAGGTATAGGTACAACATGCAGGATTTTCAATCCCATATAAATTACAAATTAAAGTATTGAGATCAGCAAAAGATCATTTTCAAATTCAAAGTATTGACAGCAAAAGATCAGTTTCAAAATCACCTCTGCTTCCTTTCCAAAGCCTTTAATTCAACTAATAGAAAAATAGTGCAAACATAAAATATTGGCATCCATCCACCTGCAATGCTCAGTCATCAATTCATCGAAAATCTCCCAAATTTAGTATTCAACCAATAATAATTATATACAACAAATTCAAATTGTCATTCACAGATGTGATTCACCAGATTTAATATCAGTCTAGTAATCACCAGAGCTTCATGCATAATAAATATAGAGATCAGCGTTTGGATTTTTTTCCTTTATAGGACAAGAGGCTAAGGTTTCCACTGCATAAAAGTGCAGCAAACAGGCATATAAAGAATCAGAAACAAACAATGGCTTTCTGTGTTAAAGTATCCTTAGGATTCCCCTGTTAGAGCTCTTATTTGCCCAAGGATGAAGAGATTGATTTGACTGCACCGAGGCACCAGGAAATGACTAACTTGGCATTAGCGCTATGGTCAGCTCCTGAGTCTCTATCATCATAACTGCAATCATCTTCATCATGCACACTCTCTTCATCGTCACTCACAATAATTGCATCTTCATCCCACCATGTTATTTCTTCTGGTTCTGGCACCATTGCAAAAGAAGAATTACATAACAAGTCATGCTCACCTTCCTTAATTTATTTTATCAAGGGATCTTGAAGAAACATTGTATTGAAATCGGATCGTCCGTTAAAAATATTGAGGAATTAAATCTTAAAAAATAGGATAGACAATATACTACTTTGAGTTAAAAATATTACCTATTGCAAAAATCACAAGAGCCAAACTTACGGATACAAGAACGGTATATACAATATTTCTGCAAAATCAATAACAAATATACATCAAACCCTTGGCTTGTAAGCACAGAGCACAGAGCTACTGATAAGAAAGTTTCCCTCCAAAGGCTCATAAGGGAGATTGCTCAGGACTTCAAGATGGACTTGAGATTCCAGTCATCAGCAGTGGCTGCACTACAAGAAGCAGTAGAGGCATACCTCATTGGCCTCTTCAAAGATAACAATTTATGCACCATTCACGTGAAGAGGGTTACAATAATGCCTAATCTACTCCGCGATCTTCCATTGTTGCTGCACCTCCAACAATAACGCGTTCTTTTATGGTGATGGGACATGTGCAGTTTCTTGTAACTGATCAACGATGGCGATTATCTGAATCGTCGGACAAAAATATCGACGGTTAAAAAAAAAAGCATTAACTTCGGGGAGTAGAGTCCCACTTGTTGAACGCCTTATGGTGTAATGATGCAGGGGAATCACTCTCAAATTGCAACGTGGCCATTCGAAAATTAAGATTCTAAATTTTACAAAAGAGAGTGGGTTTCCCTTAATTGAATCTTCTCCATATGTTTAGGTTAGTGGTAATCAATTTAGTGAACTAGTTCTGGAAAGAATCGAGTTAGCTTTGCTGTCAATGGAAGAGTTAAGTTAGAAATAGGATAGAATGCACTTGAATTCATTTAGGATATCTTATGAAGCTGTCAGATTGTTAGCATAAATTTAGGAATTAACTTTCTAATTCTATATTTAGTTTCCTTCTCCTTTTGTATATATTTTGAATTAGTTTGTTAAAAGGATGGATTCTTTGAGTAATGGAAGGCTTATTTCCGTATGAGATTGTTGTAATCCCTGAAGTTAATCAATGAGTCTTACAATTCCTGGGGGCCACTCATGAATCTTACAAATATAACAAAATTAAGCAGATTACGCATTTTTAGTATTTGGGAAAGCATTATACTTTACTACAAAAAGAGAGGTGCAACAACAAGTAAATACTTGCACAACTCCTCTCGTAAGTGTTTATGGAAGGGGTCCTGTAGGGAAAGTAAAGAGTCTAGGTCCCTCCCTTGAACCTTGAAGCGAGGAAATTCTTAGATATTATAACCTTTAGTCTGAAATCCTGTACACAACATTTTTGGTCTACCAACCCTTGAATTGCTAGTTCCTAAGTTTTATCTATAGACATAGCAATATTATTATGAACCTGGGTAGGTCTGACCTATTTTCGGGGCTGCAACTTGTGAAAATCACAGGATATCCAATAATAGATTTGATCCTTATGTCCTATTATAGTGCATCTACAGGTGTAGCATTCCTCTGTTACTATAAGGGAATTATGATCTAGCCATTTCATCTCCACCACATCAAGAACAAAGAAAAAAAACACAATAGATAATCAAGAAAAACACAGAACAAACCTGAAGGTCTAAACATTAATGATTCCATTATGAAGGCAGTGGAGACCCAACGTGAAGCTCAATACCAATATTTGTCAGTTTCAATTTCTGTCCACTGACACCAATCTCATCACCATGTTTAGAATTGCCTGAATTCCAATTCCATTTACTCTTCTTAGATGTGTCTTCAAGCATCTTCTTAGATTCAGACAAATTACTTGTAAATCTAGTCCTCTTAGCCTAAGTATTCAACACAGTAGGTCTGCATCAGAATTGAACTCCCTGTACAGGTGCCTGAAGGATAAAGAAAGAAAACAATTCTTTGGGAGCCCAATCATTTTCAACCAACAATCATATATAACTCAGTGACTGCAACTTGGTGAGACCTCTGGCCCAATCAATTATCATGACCTTTGATTCGCCAAAAATAGAAAGCTAGAGAATTTTTTTCTTTTTGCGAACCATAAAAGCCCCCATAAGGCTAAAAGTTCATGCAATTGCTTTGTTGGATCTATGAAGATTGAGGTGCATGGCACTAATATTACTAATAAAAGGTAGACAACTTACAAAAATTACACTTCATTGCCAAATTTACAATTTTCCATGACACAATTAAAAATGACTAACATCAATGACTAATTCATATTCTTCTAGCTAGTCATTTTTTATGTCGTGACTAAATTAGTCATTTATTTTAGTCATTTTTAACTCTGTCACTTATTATCTAGTCATATTTGTTAACTCGTGACTAAATTAGTCATTAATTTTAGTCGTTTATAGTTGAGTCAATCAAAATTGCTCATATTTAGTAGTAAATCACTTGAAAAACTTGTGGTGACTAGAATTTTTAGTCACCTAGTAGCTAATTCCTCATTTTGTACTAGTGTGCCCTAACCTCTCTTCTAGTGTTATTCAAGGGTAGTGGAGAAGAAAGGCAACCATCTAGCTCTGTCTGTGTGGCTCCCAAATGCTATAGCTTTATCAAGCAAACGAAGCCCTCATCCCCACTCCAACACAGTCCAAAGACCAACCACTACATACACGCAGCTAAAACAAGCTATTCACAGCTTGGACAGGGGAAAATAACTACTGAATTGTTCTTGGCCCTATCGTGGACAAAGTGACTCCATAACAACCTACATCAGCCCAAAACTCAATAGCAAACACAACCAACAAAATTTGGGGGAAACAACAGTCTGTTCTCAACAATGAAGCCACGGGAAACTTACACAATCCCAGAATGGGAAAGTAAAACCAACTCTCACCCTGTGCCTCTGGAAAGAACATACACATAGGGCACAATTGGTATGGAATCGCCGGCCCCAGCCCAAAACGTCAATGGACAAATAGACACCCCTAGCTCTCTGCGTGAGGAACCATCATGAGTGGAAGAGTGCCCATGCAGTCATGGGGAGAATGGAATAATGGGTGTCATGGTTTTCCTGCCAGTGTGATGGTCAATCTGCTGGGGGAGTGTGTGTGTGGGAAAGGAATGACAATCCTGCCACACTCCACTCCCCAGCAATAACTGTCGCAACTAACAACAGAACTTTTAATGAGGTAGTTGGGTAAGACAATGAAAGGTGAGGAAATCAAAAAGAGTGGCGACACATGGCTTTTCCCCCATGGCTCAAGGTTTACCATTCCCCCTGCTTATCCTTAGGAATATCATGCCCTTTTTAATATGGTTGCAGTGAACATAGCTTGTTGGGTTCATTTAATTAAAATGCACATTTACATGATGACAAAACTTAATATGTGTTGTATACCACGATAGACCATCAGCAACGATTCCATTCGCGGAAATGTAACACAACTAAATCGATGGTGGGGATTTTGCCTTTAGCTCCACACCATGATTCATTACAATATATACATCATGTACATTTAATGTAATGGGGTCAAAACTAGGGTGCTACATTCCCCTCCCCCTTCAATAGCACTGACCTCGGTGCTTTACAAAATTTGAACAAAATGCTACACTAGTCAAAACCCCAAATTTACACAAAAGTTTAAAATTTTAAAAGGAACATAAAATGTTGAGACTATGGTTTACTAACAACTAACAGTTATCTATAAAAGAAACAGTTACCACATTAGTTTATACTTAATCTAGATTAGGTTAACTCAGCATTCTACTTTTTGATACAAGGTTAGGTTTAACTTGTGGATTATTTCTTCTTTCAATTTGCTGATGAGTTTTTATTTTGCGACAAGTAGGTGGAACTGTCCTTGGATTACGGGGCTTACTTAGCATTTAAGCTAACGAAGAAATATTACTTGTTCTTACAGGTTCTATAGGTATGAATGATCGAGTAACGTATTTAAGTCCATAAAGCATCCAACAATATTTCTATTTGCAAAAATAATTAGCTTAATAGATAAGCTGTTATATATCAAGCTATTTCTATGAGGTAAAACAAGTAGTTTTGTTTCCTTCAATTATTCTTATCAATGAAATACATGCAAATGAGTTTCTTTCTTAAATATAAGTAGCAACGGTAAAATACTTTCCTTGGTTCACAACTTGTGATATTTGTTGTAAGTTATTTCTACTTTAGAGTGTATAACTTGTAATGCTATAATGATTGTTCTTATCAGTGTTATACATTATCAACTTATAGTATTAGTATAACCAACTACTTGGTGTTTATCTCCTGAAGTGAAGATTACTATTTGTAAGGTTCTAATCATTATAGTGAAGCATGTAGTTCTAAGGACTTGGATTCTAGTGGGATTATCCCATTCAGTTTTCTTAATTTTCTGTAATACTTCTCTTAAATTGACTCACTATTCACAACAGTTTATTTTAGGCCAAAGCTTTCAACTAAGATTGATTCACTACTTCATTCAAGAAGTAGATAGTTCTCAAATTATGTTACTACTCAAAAGCATGGTAAAAATATTAGTACATGCCATATTTGAGTGAAATAGCCAAAAGCTGTTAAATTTCGTTGATCTGAGCTATATAAGAATTTATAAAAGTGTTTCCATAAAACACATAGTCAAAATCCTATCTTTTGCCACCCACTGAATTTAAGGTTTTCTATGATACTCACCAATACACATAAAATATCTTCTTTATAAGATATCCACGTTTATCCATCATTCTGACTATAAACAAATATAATTTATAAAGTTCATGATTCTATTAAAACTATGTTGTGTAAATTTATAAAGTCACAACATGAATATTGGTGGCAACAAGATTAGCAATGCATAGACTATTAGGAATAATTTATAAAGAATATAATAGTTTTGCTCAATGATTAAATATCCTTTTACTTGGTATCTCCCTAAGTATCATACAATTTCTCTATAAACAAAGTTATGATAAGAACATGGCTTACAAAAATTCATATATGTAATATCCATGCTATGAATAAATGGATAAATGGTTAACGATGATCTAAATCTTTCATGCATGAATTATTTTGAGCAAAACTATAGTTTTATATGTTGCATTGATTGCTAGGTCAATGTAAAGATTATTATGGATAAACATGGTAATTATAAAGTTCACATTATAACTTGATGTCCTGAAGGAATGAGGTATTATACCACTCCATCGATTGGTTCACGAGTAAGGTTTTGTAATAGAAAACGTTGGTATTCAATTATTATTTTTCTAAACTATATGATGATTAAATGTTAACTTGTCAATGATCCGAGGGCTAATGGTTCGATACCCAAACAACCATAGGTTGAAAATATAGGATCATAGCATATTATAATTATTTGAATGAATAATATACTTGCATGCATGTTCACAGATTATAATATAAATCATTGTAAATCATTGCATGTAGGTGACTACAGTGTCCACCCACTGTATGGCTAAAATTTAAATGACCATGTGGCTTACTCTCGGCCAAGTGTTGAAAGTATCAAGGATTGTTGTAACCCTACTCTTGTTATTCACCTTCATGTTCCTTAGGCCTTTGGGTGTCTTTACAACTGTTTCCATGGCCGCCATTTTACCTTGCTATTACTAGTTGTGCTCCGAGTCTGTCTTACATTGGTTTCAGTCTCCCATAACCATTCTAAAATGAAAATTTATGTGAACTATGTGTGTGATATCTCTGCAAGTTTTGTAGAGAGTCGTGGCAAAGAGTTTTACGTCCTACAAGAGGGTCCTTGTTTGTTTTCTCCATGAATTTCCCTTGCAGAGATAGTTACATAAATTGATTGCTGTGGTTTCAGCAGTACCCTTGTCGTAGGGTTTGTAAATCTCATTCCCACTCCTTGCATTGTTGGTTACACCTTTGACTTTTATGTCTAGTTCTTGCTTGGTTGTTGTACAAGCCTACTTCCTCTACTGATGTCAGTGGTTTGTAAATGAGTCTCTGGTTCCTCTGTCGCTGCAAGAATGAAGACTGGGCTCTTTGTTTCGCTCGTGGAGGTGCTACTCTTCATTCATGGTTATATCACCTTCACTACCAGGTAATATAATTTCTAAAAGATTGAAAACTAGACCAGTTTCTTTTTAATTGGTTTTTATATTCGTAAATTTAATTAAACTTAGGTCTTCTTTCTTATAGGTGACAGCTCGCTCGTCTTGGCAACGATACTTCAAGGAAATATTTGGCACTTTGGCTATAGGTAAGCCCTGGATAACCGATGGAATTCCAAGTTTGTTCAGTCCTTAAAAGACAGTTTTTAGTCGGAGGTTACGACTTGCAAGTGACTCTTCATGGGTTATTGTTCTTCGGTCTACTTATTTAGTTTTTCTTTTTATTGCTAAACCCTTGCTGTTAGCAGGGTATTCCGACTTATGTCGTTACTTATAAATGTTGTTTTTATTTATTTATGTATACTGTTATGTTAATAGATCTTGTGGCCTGTCATGCCATATACTATTTAGTATTTTTTTTAAAGCATAGGGATTTTTCTCCTTGAGTTCCGAACTTCAGTTAAAATTCACACCCTTAAGGTAATTTTGTATATTAGGGTTTTTACCCTTACTCGCCTATATAAAAGAAACCTCGTTAATGTATATTGTTTATCTCGCATTAATGGTATTGTTAAAAGCTTAACGTGTTACCCCAACATGTTTTAATTATTTGATTTCAAGCTCAGATATTTGAGCTAGGTTACCTGTAAGTGACCCATGTGCAAATAATTTCTTGATTTATTCTTTAAGTTTTTAATTTAATAATTAAATGAGTTAATTATTATTACAGGTATATAGCATTTTATATTACCCTAGTTAGTTTTTTTCATTTTCCTTAAAGGACTGTAATAATATGCAATAGATTTATTGTTCATAATACTAAATAATTTGGAACCTTGGATTATTGCTTAACTGATTATGAATTACAATGTTAATGCTATGAGGGTTTCGACCCTGCGCTTTTTTTAATAATTAATTTTTATTTAAATTATTTACATGAATTATTTCTTTTATAAGTAATATTTATTAAATGTTATTTATCATTGCATTCATTCTATTTTATTTAAATAACATATAGATAGGTTTGTTATTGTTCCTTGTTACCATGTTTTATATTGATGTAGCTAAATAATAGAAATAACAATACTATTATTACATAGTTAGGCAATATAATCAATACAATAAATTATGTAAAACAACATTTATTCTTTCTCCACAGAAATAAACAAGTGTTATATCTAAGTTGACTCTTTTACCTCCGTTACAGGTTACTAGTTTAATTTTACAGAATAAAGTTGTGTATAAGAATAATAACCTATTCACTGTAACAACTTGTTAAAGAAATAAACCTGTTGTCTTTAGGGTATTATGATTATTTTTTTGTTAGCATTTTTATTATAACAGTCTGGTTTAAACAATAAACTTAATTAGATAGGTTAATATTCTTTCCTGAAAACAACATTATGCATAAATAAATTATTCCATTATTTTGAAATATATAATAACTTTATTCAATCCAGATTTGTATCATATCCTTTATCTATTTTAAAATATACTACCTGTGATAGAGTATGGTTGGGTCTATTCCAGACATGGAAAAACATAGGTTAGGATTATTCTTCATCAATTACAGATTCAATATTTCAAATAACTAAAGGATTATAATCTGTAACAGTTCACTACAAAACATTTAATCATTCATTAATCATTCAGTCTCATATATAAACTTTTAACACAGTAAAATAAAATATTGTAGAACCTGTTTCAGGTGGACAACAATAGCATTGGGAGCCCATTCCTCCCTACCAACTTCTAGAGAGCACTCAAATAGTGTCTTCTCATGACCCCCAAGCATGTTCCTTGTCTCCTTGGCTGAGAACTGGTGGACGAAGCAACCACTTACTAGTCCAATGACTCAGTAATCACTCTACACTCAGCAGTAGGATCCTTCAGCTAAAAAGCTGCACTAGATCACTTTCTGCGGTTTACCCCTCAAACACCTTCCAGAAATTCCTTTCCCAATGAAATCCTTTGAAGTACATTTTAATGATTCCACTCTTGGAATGAGCAGCCTCAGCTCTTTTCAATGGACATTTTTATTAAGATTGCCTAGGTCTTTTTGGGTTAGTTGTCATTAATTGAGCCACCTGCTATGATCGCACTTTCTTGGGGGATCATGACCCAAAATGTAGGGAGGTTTCCACCTGCAACATTGGAAGTGTTTGAGGATGCTGGCGCTTGTCTATTTCCTCTTCACTCAGTCTCCTCCACCAACTTGACTAGTAAACACTCTTTTCACAGCTCTCCCAAGCTGTTGTCTCCACTTTTATTTATTTAAAATTAAAATATTCAGAATTACATTCAACATCCTTGACTCTATTGAGTCATCAATTAAAACTTAGCATAAAATTTAACATATTGTCTTGAAATAAAATCAAACATGATAATATTATTTTTACAAAATTGGGGCATGTGACATACACACCCCCTTAGAATATAACATCGTTCTTGATATTATTTATTCTTCATCCTCAGAATTCCTCTGGAATAGAATTGGATATGCATCTCCCATTTTATTTTCCAATTCCCAGGTGGCCTCCTCTAGACTAAGGTGCTTCCATTGCACCTTCACCTGTCCAATGGTGCGGTTTCAAAATGTGATCTCCCTCTGCCCGAGGATACTGTCGGGTTCCACCTATACATCATTCCAGTTAACAACATGAGTAGCATCATGAACATATTTATTTAATACAAAAATGTGGAAAACATTATGTACTCTTAAATTGGGTGGTAATGCTAATTGATAAGCTACTTGTCCTATCATGGATAGAATTTCAAATGGACCACAGTAATGAGGTCCCAATTTTGCACAACTCCCTAGTCTCATAGAGCTCTTTTTGGGCCTTACCTTGATGAACACATGTTCACCTACCTGAAAATCCTTTGGAGTTCTTTTTAAGTCTGCTTGACTTTTCTGCCGATCTCGTCCCACTTTAAGATTTCCCTGCACTTGTTTTACAATTTCTTCCATTTCTTTTAATAGTTCTGGACTTAATACCAATCTATCTACTGGATTACTCGAAGAGAGAGGGGTATTACATTTTCATCCATATAAAATTTCAAAAGGACTAAATCTGGTTGATATATGATAATTATTATTATAAGCAAGTTCTACCAGATGTAAATAATCATCCCACATAACTGGTTGGTCTTTTACATACATTCTTAATGGTTCTTCTAATACTTGGTTCACTCTTTCAGTTTGTCCATCTGTTTGAGGATGAAATGAAGTACTAAAAATTAATGTAGTGTTTAACCATTTAAGCAAAGACTTCCAAAATTATTCTGTAAATTTAGGATCTCCATCTGAGATTATGACTTTTGGTACTCCATGCAATTGAAAAATCTGTTTTAGAAAAATATCAGCTGCGTTTGCAGCTTTATAAGTAGTATTAAGAGGTATAAAGTGAGCTGCTTTGCTTAACTTATCAACTACTACCATGATAGAATCATTCTGATTTTGGTTTCTAGGCAGCCCAGTAATAAAATCTAGACTAATTATCTCCCATTTCTAGCTAGAAATGGGTAATGGCTTAAGTAAACCAGCTGGGTGTTGATTTTTAGTTTTTACTTGTAGACATTCAAAACACCTAGCAATATATTATGCTTCTTCAGTTTTCATATTTGGCCAAAAATACTCTTTTCTTAACATAGTTATAGTCTTCTGATAACCTGGATGACCTGAATATGGATTTTTATGAAATTTAGCTAGAATTAAGAGCTTATCTTTAGGTACGTTAGGTACATACATTCTATCCTTATACAGTAAAAATTCCTTTTCATTTAAACTGTAACCTTTACCTAAGTTTTATGTTGGATTTTCTTTAGTTTTAGCTTGCAAACTCTGGTAAATTTCATCTTGTTCTCTTCCTTATTTAAGTTGTTTATCCAAATCTATAGCATAGGTGCCGATAGCTGCTGCAAAATTTAGCATTGCATTCCTACTTAATGCATCAACAACTTGATTTTCTTTACCTTTTATATGCTGAACTTCAAAATCATATTCGCTTAAGAAAGCTAACCACTTAGCATGTCTCGCATTTATAATAGGCTGATCTAACAGATACTTCAATCCTTTATTATCAGTCATTAAAATAAATTTTCTGCCAATTAGGTGATGTCGCCACATCTTTAAGGCATGTATTATAGCTGCTAATTCCAGATCATATGTTGCATAATTATTTTCATGAGCTTTTAACTTTCTTGAATCATAGGCAATAACATGCCCTTCTTGAGTTAGAACACTACCTAAGCCATCATTATAGGTGTCAGTACATACTACAAATTCTTTATTAGGATCATCAATTCTTAAAATAGGTGCACTGGTTAATAAAGTTTTTTAACTTTTTAAATCTTTCATCACATTTCTGATTCCAGACAAACTTCTTTCCCTTCTTCTGTAAGGAATTTATCGGATTTGCAATCCTCGAAAAACCTTCAATAAACCTTCGGTAGTAACTGGTAATGCCCATGAAAGATCGAACATCCATCACATCCTTAGGAACCGACCAATCGTAGATTGCCCTTATCTTTTTAGGATCTACGGAAATTCCTTCCTTGGTCACCACATGACCTAAATACTGAATCTTATCCTTCAAGAAATCACATTACTAAACTTTGCGAAGAGTTGATGATCTCGCAACTCTTGCAAAACAATTTTTAGATGTTATTTATGTTCTTCTTCAGTTTTTGAGTAGATTAGAATGTCATCGATAAATACGACCACAAAATTATCTAAATAATTATGCATAATGTTGTTCATTAAACACATGAAAGGAGCTAGGGAATTGGTAAGACCGAATCACATTACGACAAATTCGTAATGACCATATCTAATTCTGAAAGCTATCTTAAAGATGTCTTCATATTTAATCCTTACTTGATGATATCTAGACCTTAAATCTATTTTTGAAAACACCATGGCTCCACGTAGTTGATTAAAAAGATAATCTATGCGGGGCCATAGATATCTATTTTTTATGGTCATCTTATTTAACTAATAGTAATCTATGCAAAGTTGCATGGTTCCATCCTTCTTCTTAACGAAGATGATAGGTTCCCCCCAGGGAGACACACTTGGTCAAATATACATTTTATCAATTAATTATTTTAATTGAGATTTTAATTCATTAATTTTGAATATTTTCATTCGATAAGGGGCTTTTGAGCTGGGTATTGCACCCGGTACCAGCTCAATGGTGAAATCCAATTCCCTTTTCGTAGGTAATCCCATAATTTCTTTTGGTAATACATCAATATATTCTCTTGAGACTGGTATGTCTCCCACTTTTAACTTATCTATTTTAATTAGACTTTCCTCATCAATTATTGTTACTCTATGAGCTTTACATCCCTTTCTAACAACTCTCTTAAGCTGTAGGGCAGAAATCTGCCTTATGGTGGTTTTTCTAGGGATTCCTTTAACACTTATTGGTTTTTCATCACCATTTAAACAAGTAAAAGTTTTATCATAATGGTTTAAAATTACTCTATGTTGTTCTAACCAGTCCATACTAATCAATGAATCATAAGAACGAAGAGGCAAAACATTAATTTTGATAATAGTTTCAAAATGAACCATAACTATTGCACATTCTTTTACAAAACTAGTTACTTTTCTTTTAGCACTAGTGGCTAACTGAACAAACCAAGAATTCTCAAATTTTTCAACAGATAGCTTACATTTTTATACTATTTGAGGTGCAATATAACTGAGACTAGCTCCTAACTCAATCAAAATAGTTACAGGGGTCTGATTTATCATACCTTCTACTTCCACCATGGAAGTCTGATATTCAGCTTGTCGATTCTCCAAGGCTGCGTTGATTTTGGGCATGGTCCTCGCTAGTTCCCCAATGGTCATTTCCTCTTGTCTGGTATGAATGTTGCTAACAGTCTTCTTTTGATTTGGACAGACTGAAGCATATTGTGGGCCATTACACTCCCAACACTTGATACGCTCTTTGCGCTCAAAGTTCTTGGTGAAATTTCCATAATTATTTGCAAGTTCCTTACCTTTAGAATTATTTTGATTGTTGGGTGTATTGTTCTTATTTCCTTGGAAGTTCTTGTTATTAGGATAATTTCTAGCCTTATTGTTCTTAGAATTTCTATTAGGCACAAAATCCTTCTTCTTTCGTTCAAACTGATAATTATTTTTCTTAGCCTTCTAGTTGGCCAAGCTTTCTTTCTTTCGATTCTGCTCAAAACATAAGTTAGCTTTTCTCATAGCTTCTTCCAAGGTCTCTGGGTTATCATATTCGATCCTTTCCTTAATATGATAAGGTAAACAGCTGCAGAATTGTGTACCTTTGGTTTCTCATCTATAAGGTATGGTACATACCTAAGTAGACTTAAGAACTTGCTGTTCATATCTTTCATTGTCATTGATCCTAAATTCAGCTCATAAAATTCCATTGCTCTTTCCTCATAATATTGCTCAGACAGAAATTTCATTTTGAAATACCTCTTAAAGGTACTCTAGTTTACATTTTTTTCTTTTATTCCCTTAGCTCTATTCACGTCCTGCCACCAAATGTCAGCCTTTCCTGAGAGGTTATAAATAGCAATTATAGCCTTTAATTGGTAAGAATAGTTATATATTTGGAAGTACTTCTTCAAACTAGATAACCAGGATTTAGCTTCCTCCCCCTTCTCAATCTCTCCATTAAAGGTTGGTGGTTTTATCTTTTTGAATTCCCCAGAAATCTCCTCATAAGGTTTGTATTTCCGCTTCTTAGTGTATTGATTATCATCACTATGGTCACTGGTAGAATAGAAATTTTGTTGTTCACCAAACACCTCAGAAGATGAACTACTTTCAGTTTTAGTATGTTTCATATTTTTAGATTTACGTTGATGACTTGTATCTTTTGATTTTGTTCTTCTACCCCTACCCTCAGTTTGAATCTTTTCAATTAGGATCTAGTTCAGTTCTTCTTGAGCCCTCATAATCCTTTCATTTTCTCACTTTAAAGACTCCATTTTAGTTTTTAGGTCTTTTACATTTTGTAGCAATTCTGAGGAATTGGTAGTTAAATCCTTTGGTGTAGGATCTCTTGGTAGATTTCCAGTTTCAGTAACTAGATATTCCTCCCCTGCATACTCTTCTAGCCTTTCCATACCTATATGTTAAACTTTAGAAAACAATTCTCTGTTGAATAACATTTTAAAGAAAAATACATCAGCATAATAATTTAGTTTACTCTTTCCTAAAAGCTGGCTGGGCTTCATCAAGGCCTAGTGTTTGAACCTTGTGCTCTGATACCACATGTCAAAACTGCAAATTTACACAAAATTTTAAAATTTTAAAAAGAACATAAAATGTTGAGACTATGGTTTACTAACAGCTAACAATTAGCTATAAAAGAAGCAGTTACCAGATTAGTTTATACTTAATCTAGATTAGGTTAACTCAGCATTCTACTTTTTGATACAAGGTTAGGTTTAACTTGTGCATTATTTCTTCTTTGAATTTGCTGATGAGTTTTTATTTTGCAACAAGTAGGTAGAACTATTTTTGGATTATGGGGCTTACTTAACGTTTAAGCTAACGCAGAAATCTTACTTCTTCTTATAGGTTCTACAGGTATGAACGATTGAGTAACGTCTTTAAGCCCATAAAGCATCCAACAATATTTCTATTTGCAAAAGGAATTAGCTTAATAGATAAGATGTTATATATCAAGCTACTTCTATGAGGTAAAACAAGTACTTTTGTTTCCTTCAATTATTCTTATCAATGAAATACATGTAAATGTGTTTCTTTCTTAAATGTAAGTAGCAACAGTAAAATACTTTCCTTGGTTCACAACTTGTGATATTTGTTGTAATTTATTTCTACTTTAGAGTGTATAACCTGTAATGCTATAATGATTGTTCTTATCAGTGTTATACATTATCAACTTATAGTATTAGTATAACCAACTGCTTGGTGTTTATCTTTTGAAGTGAAGATTAGTGTTTGTAATTTTCTAATCATTGTAGTGAAGCATGTAGTTCTAAGGAATTGGATTCTAGTGGGATTATCCCATTCAGTTTTCTTAATTTTCTGTAATACTTCTCTTGAATTGACTCACTATTCACAAGAGTTTATTTCAGGCCAAAGCTTTCAAGTAAGATTGATTTAATACTTCATTCAAGCACTAGATAGTTATAAAATTATGTTGCTACTCAAAAGCATGGTGAAAATATTAGTACATGCCATATCTGAGTTAAATATCCAAAAGCTATTAAATTTCATTGATCTGAGCTATATAAGAATTTATAAAACTGTATCCATAAAACACATAGTCAAAATCCTAGCTTTTTCCATCCATTGAATTTAAGGTTTTCTATGATACTCACCCATACATATAAACTATCTTGTTTATAAGATATCCACGTTTATCCATCATTTTGATTATAAACAAATAAAATTTATAAATATCATGATTCTATTAAAACTATGTTGTGTAAATTTATAAAGTCACAACAGGAATATTGGTGGCAACAAGATTAGCCATGCATAGACTATTAGGAATACTTTATAAATAATATTAAATAGGCTTTTACTTGGTATCTCCCTAAGTATCATACAATTTCTCCATAAACAAAATTATGATAAGCACATGGCTTACCAAAATGCATATATGTAATATCGATGCTATGATGAAATGGATAAATTGTTAGCGATGATCTAAATATTTCATGCATGAATTATTTTGAGCAAAACAATAGTTCTATATGTTGCATCGATTGCTAGGTCAACGTAAATATTATTATGGATAAACATGGTAATTATAAAGTTCATGTTATAACTTGATGTCGTAAAGGAATGAGCTATTATACCACTCCATCGATTGGTTCATGGGTTAGGTTTTGTAATATAAAACGTTGGTACTCAATTATTATCGTTTTGAACTATATGATGATTAAATGTTAACTTGTCAATGATCTGAGGGTTAATGGTTTGATACCCAAAGAACCATAGGTTGAAAATATAAGATCATAGGATATTATAATTATCTGAATGAATAATATACTTGCATGCATGTTCACATATTATAATATAAATCATTGTAAATCATTGCATGTAGGTGACTATAGCGTCAACCCACTGCATGGCTAAAATTTAAATGACCACGTGGCTTGATCTAGGCTAAGTGTTGAAAGTATAAAGGATTGTTGTGACCCTACTCTTTTTAGTCACCTCCATGTTCCTTGGGCCTTCGGGCCACTCTGCAACTGTTTCCATGGCCGCCATGTTACTTTGCTATAACTAGTTGTGCTCTGAGTCTTGCTTACATTGGTTTCAGTCTCCCATAACCATTCTAAAAAGAAACTTTATGTGAACTATGTGTGTGATATCTCTACAAGGTCTATAGAAAGTCATGGAAAAGGGTTTTATGTCCTATAAGAGGCTCCTTGTTTGTTTTCTCTGTGGCTTACCCTTGCAGAGATAGTTACATAAATTGCTTGATGTTGTTTTAGCACTACCCTTGTCATAGGGTTTGTAAATCTTATTTCCACGCCTTGCATTGTTGGTTACAGCTTCGACTTTGATGTCAAGTTCTTTCTTGCCTATTGTCCATGCCTCCTTCCTCTACTGCTATCAGTGGTTTGTAAATGAGTCTCTGGTTCTTGTGTCACTGCTAGAATGAAGACTTGAATCTTTGTTTCACTGGCAGTGGTGATACTGTTCCTTCATGGCTATATCACCTTCACTACCAGGTAATATAATTTCTAAAAGATTAAAAACTAGACCGATTTCTTTTTAATTGGTTTTGATATTCGTAAATTTAGTTAAACTTATGTATTCTTTCTTGTAGGTGACAGCTCGCTCGTCTTGGAAACGATACTTCGAGGAAAGCTTCGACACTTTGGCTATGGGTAAGCCCTGGATAACCGATGGCATTCCAAGCTCATTCATTCCTTAAGGGCCATTTTTCGGTTGTAGGTTACAGCCTGCAAGTGACCCTTCGTGGGTTACTATTCTTCGGTTTACTTATTTAGTTTTTCTTTTTATTGCTAAACCCTTGCTGTTAGGAGGGTACTTTGGCTTATGCCGTTACTTGTAAATGTTGTTTTTATTTGTTTATGTATACTATTATGTTAATAGATCGTGTGGCCTCTCATGCCATATACTATTTAGTTTTTCTTTAAAGCATAGGTATTTTTCTCCTTGGGTTTCAAACTTCATATAAAATTTACTCCCTTAAGGTAATTTTGTATACTAGGGTTTTTACCCTTACTCACTTGTATAAAAGAAATCTTGTTAATGTATATTGTTTATCTAGCATTAATGGTATTGTTAAAAGCTTAACCTATTACCCCAACATGTTTTAATTATTTGATTTCAAGCTCAGATATTTGAGCTAGGTTACCTGTAAGTGACATGTGTGTAAATAATTTCTTGATTTATTCTTTAAGTTTTTAATTTAATAATTAAATGAGTTAATTATTATTACAGGTATATAGTATTTTATATTACCATAGTTAGTTTTTTTCATTGTCTTTAAAGGACTGTACTAATATGCAATAGATTTATTGTTCAGAATACTAAATGATCCAGAACCTTGGATTATTGCTTAACTGATTACGAATTACAATGTTAATGCTATGAGGGTTTCGGCCCTGCGCTTTCTTTTATAATTAATTTTTATTTAAATTATTTACATGAATTAGTTCTTTTATAAGTAATATTTATTAAATGTTATTTATCATTGCATTCAGTCTATTTTATTTAAATAACATATAGATAGGTTTGTTATTGTTCCTTGTTACCATGTTTTATATTGTTGTAGCTAAATAAGAGAAATAACAACACTAGTATTGTTGATGTATTTGTAACTTTGGAATGTATTCATCCATATTTCTTATGAATTGTAACCCGATGTTTATTTCGGGATGTATTTGATTCATGTAATGCCCCAATGTTCCGATCGGGAAGTTTCTATAATGTGAAAGTCATGTCAAGTCATTATGGGTAACCCTCCTATTGGTCAAGGGTCAAAGTCCCCGCGGTTGTGGGGCCCTTGGGTTATTAGACTATCCTGGTGAAGTAGACCCTAGGTGAGTCACTGTAAGTGAGGGAAATATTCCCCACCATTATGTTACCCTCCTATTGGTCGGAGGAGGCAAAGTCCCCACAAGGGGTGGGGCACTAGGGTTATTAGACAGTCCTAGAGATGTCGGCTCTAGTAAGTAATTGTTAAGTGAGGTTGACATGTTGGAGTGCACTTCAAGTGAACAGAAGAATATAAATAGAGAGTGAGAGCCTCTCTATTTATCACTTGCAACACACATCATTCACTCACTCAAGTGTGGTGCATTAGTGAGGAAGGAAATACACTGGGACAATAAGAAGACTACTGCTTTGGGGCTTTTACTCTTTTGGTGCTGATTCTATCTTTGAGGAAGTTACAGGGTTTTCTCCTTTATGGTTTCCATGAGGAAAAATATTTGTGTCTTTTTTCTCTTGTGATGTTCTTGTGTTTGATTGATGTACTTTTTATTCTCTCAGTAAAGATCCTAACATAATGCTAGCTTAATGTTGAAAAACTAAGATGGTATTAGAGATAACCTAAGAAGAATACATTGTGTAGCTATAGAAGCTAGGGCTTCTTATTTTTTGTGTCTCTCTCCACAATACATAAGCAAAAGTATGCTAGGATGACTCTCTATTGAAGGGTGCATCTTTTGTCAAAGCAGAATTCGATTCCGAGCATTTTCAGTTTTCGATTTAGAAATTAGGGCTTTCTACAGAAGAGGAATTTTTGAGTGAGACCAGCATAGGATTTCTCTCCTCATCAAAACCGAAGTTTAGAGACCTGGATCAAGAAATTTGGTTGGGTGAAACTCTGGGAAAGTCAAACCCTAGTTTGACCCCGAGCTAGGAAAAACCCTAAATACTAAAACTGATAAGTTTTGGTACATTTTCCATATTCCGAGTTTGGCGAAGTCTCAGAAGCTGAAAGTTGTAGGGGCCGAAGATACGATCTTGATGAACATTGTACCCAAACATTAGACTTCGATTCACTACATTCTGGGAGATATGATCCCTCCAAGTTAGGGTTCCAGCCTCCTCCAGAATTCATCCTTAAACAGGACACCTGGGGAGAATTCCAATATCTTGGGATATAGAGGTCCAAATAGAATTCCTAAAGATGTTCCATAAAGGGCATAGAATTTAATTTCGTTGGTCCAAATATCATACTCAAAAGATCAACCAGTGACACATGGCATGCCGTACAACTTAACTATTTTGAACAGTATTGTAACAGGTCACCCTGGGAAACGGATCACAAATCCCAAATGGTGAAACCAATTCTGATGAAACCTATGGTGTTGGATTAGGGACATGTGATGTTACCTCAATGTGAAATTTTAGACACAAAGGAGCATAAATTTCAGAGATATCATAGAAACAGTAATAGGAATTTCTGCAGAAGAAATTGGAAAATTAGGGCTTCCTGTTCCGGGAGCTTCCTTGCACTGTTTTTAGAAAAGATTACATTGGATAGCTCCATTTGAAGAGATATATATATATATACAATAAGATATAAAATGTTCCAAGTTTGGAAAATTAGGGTTTCTGTGACAAACCCTAGATCAACTAGCTCCGGAACGAGGACGGACACCTCAAATCGGTAAGATCTAATCCTTTGCTATTTTCATTTGAGGTTCTCATTTCAAAATGATCTATCACATCAGCTTGATGATAAGATTGGTGAAGTTGAAAAATTCCAAGCATGGAAGTATATGATCTCTATGAAGAAAATGAATTGGACACCAACATAAGTAGAGAGGTTCCAGTTTCAGATGGAGATGAGGCTAGAAGCCTCTCACAAGAAGAACTTGGTCAAGGCCAAGAAGATCATGGTTGATTCAGTCATGGATCAACTTGTACTACAAGTGTATTCCTTAAATACACCAAATATGTTTAATTCCTTGACCAAGCTATTTGAAGGGAAGAACAGAAATCAAAATACAACCTTAAGAAACTAGTTGAAGAATGTAAAGATCAACAATGCAGAGGCCATGCAGTCATAAGGGTCTCTCAAATCAAAGAATAACTTGAAGCGGCAAAAGAAAAGGTGAAGAATGAAGAAGTGGTGATGGCCACCTTGAATGGCCTCCCAGGATTGTGGAATTCATTCATTCAAGGAATGTGTTCCAGAAGGAAGTGATTACTTTCAGCAGACTCTAGGAAGAAGAAGAAGCTCGACTCATAAGAAGAACTCAACTCTTGAAGAACCTCTTATCTACCTCAGCATTTGGATAAGAAATGGTGCTATTATGAATGACGAAGATGATGAAGCTGAAGGATTGAGAAGGACTCTACCCACGAAACAAATAAAGATAAGTATTCAATTGTCATTTCGTTGTTTTGTTATGCATTTTTTTATATTTAGTTAAAGTATTATGCATGATAGAATGTTTGCATTAATGACAGTATACTACTAATATGCATGTGATGGGTAAGTAGCTCATGGTGCGATACAAATCTCCATTGCTACTTATCTAGAATGAAACCTATTTTCTGACATATTGGATTTGGTAGAGATGGAAGGCATCTAGAAAGTTTTAGTGAGATATGGATGAATGTTGTATTGGCTAAAGGAGTTGCATGATCATATATTTATGCATATGTATTTTCCAATATCAATATCTTTTATGAAATGTTCTAACCATACAAATGCATTAGAATTGTAGGAAAGATCGCATACACAATCGCCTGCAAGCAAAGAAGGATGAAACTTGTTTCGAAGAACAAGTGACGACAGTTCAAGATGAAGAATAATATGATGAATGCAAAGACATCATTGCTGCAGAACCTTCAGGCTATGAAGAAGTAATTAAGATGAAAGGGAATGCCAGTTCAACAAGAATGATGTCTAGGATGCAGTATCGACACGTGAAGGGAAGTTCGTAGCTCCATCATGCAGTAGATGGAAACATCATCGGATACAAAGCAAGATTCATAGCACAAGGCTTCTCACGAAAAGAAGACATAAACTAAGAAGAGATATTTGTAGGCACTAGAAGTGAAGTCACATGACATGCATAATCATGTGTGCAAATGAAAGAAGGCCTTGTATGACTTTAGAAGACACCTATGGGATAACACATACATGATGAGCTTAATGAATATCTTAACCTTTTCTACAAAGTTGAAGATGCAAGTCTATACACTAGATGGTCACATAGAATATTAGTAGCATAGGAAGCTACTTGTCACTCCGGTATAGAATGTTTCAGTGCATAGAGTACAGAAGACAGAGGGAGTATGATGCTCCGCTTCAGAGGGAGTGACTACAGAATATATTAAGGATCGACATGGTACGACAGGATGGAAAGATTACTAATGAATCTAGGATTTACTGAGAGTAAAGTGAATTCCAAACTTTGCTTCAAGGTTGAAGGCCGAAGACCAATGATGCACCTGTTATGTGTCGATGCATTACTTTCTAGGTATGGAGGTGTGGCAGAGTACAGATGGAATTTTCCTTGGACAAGGGAAGTATGCAGTAGAGATCCTGAAGAGGTTTGGGATGATGGACTGCAAAGCTATGGCCACACCTATGGCATCGAACCTGAATCCATTGAGTGATGCTGCATCAGAGTCGGTTTATGCTATGATGTATCGCCAGATGATTGGGTCATTGATGTACCTGATGAACACAAGACCAGAAATTTGCTTTGTTGTGAACACCTTGAGCCAGTACTTGACATATCTGAGAAGTGTTCACTTGAATGCTGCAAAGCATATTCTGAGGTACCTGAAGAGTACAACTGATTATGGGCTCGAGTACGATGCGAATCAAAAGATTAACATAGAAGGTTATGTTGATTTAGATTGGGCAGGCAGTGCCATTGATAGGAAAAGTACTTCAGGGTGTTGCTTCAGTATGGGATCAGGTGTGATCTCTTGGTTTAGCAGGAAGCAATCCTGTGTGGCACTGAGTACAACTGAAGCAGAGAATGTCACAGCTTGTTCAGCTAGTTGTGAGGCAGTATGGCTGCGAAAGATATTGTCTGGTATATTTGATCTCCAGTTGGATGCTACTTGTATACATTGTGACAACCAAAGTTGTGTGAAGTTGTTAGAGAATCCAGTGTTCCATGACAAGTCGAAGCATATCGAGATCAAGTATCACTATATCAGGGATATGGTATAGAGAGGAGCAGTGAAGCTCCAATTTGTTGCGATGAAGGAACAGATAACTGATGTATTGACGAAAGCATTGGCTAGAGTGAAGTTTGAGTACTTCAGGGAGAGGCTTGGTGTTCTCTAGATTGAGGTTTCCTCCAAGGGAAAGTGATGAGTCCCATAGCCATTCTATCATGGTGACAGGATTGGTTCCTTCCATGACAGATATGAGTGCTGAGATCCATAGCCATTCTGACATGGTGAGAGGATTGGTTCTTTCCATGGTTAGATGTAAGGGATGAGTCATTCTATCATGGTGATAGGGTTTCTCCCTTCTATGTCAGATATGAGTGCTGGCCATTCTATCGAGTAGTACATATGTAAGGGAAATTTCCATTCTAGGAATGGATGCACCTGGTCAGTTACCAAGATCACTCAGCGTAGGACTGAGTAGCCATTCTAATGTGATAGAGGGATGTGTTCCCACTTGATCAAATGTAAGGGCTAAACCATTCTTTCATGGCTAAAGGATTAAGTTCCTTCCATGTCAGATGTGAGTGTTGGCCATTCCGATGATTAGGTCGGATGTAAGGGAAACTGCCATTCTCTAGGAGAATGGAGGTTCCTGGTCAATTACCAGGTAGCTCAGTCGAGGACTAGGGGCCATTCTAATATGACTACTAGGATGTGTTCTCATAGGATCAGATGTGAGTTCAAGCCCTTCCATCACTGTGGGCAGGATGTGTTGCCGCCTGGATGGATGTAAGTGCAGAGCCTTTCTGGAGCGACTGAGGGATGTGTTCCCACGTGCTCAGATGTAAGTGCTGAAATCTCTCATCACTATGAGTAGGATGTGTTCTATCCTAGATGGGAGTATTTCATCATTGTGAGCAGGATGTGTTCTAGCCTAGATGAAAGTGGGAAAATATTCCATCACTGTGAGTAGGATGTGTTCCAGCCTGGATGGGATTCTTCCATCACTATGGTAGGATGTGTTCTCACCTAGATGGATGTGCCTTTCTGACAAGTAGGCTAGATGTAAGTGCTGATCCTTTTCATAGATGTTAGTGATGTGATTTCCTATCATGCTGGTGAATGTGAGTGTTGGGCCTTTCTGATGTGATTATAGGATTGGTTCCTATATGATCAGATGTGAGTACTGGGAATTCCTTTCTGATGAGTAGGTTAGATGTAAGTGCTGGGAATGCCTTTCTGATGAGTAGGTCAGATATAAGTACTGGGCGAAGACCTACATGATGGCTACGCCTACAACCAGCATGAAAAAGGGATGGCTCTGTAGAACTTCCTGTGACGAGAATAATCATGAGATAGCACTAGTGATGATCTGAATCGAGTGATGATCCAGATCGAGTGATGATCCAGATCCAATCATGATGATCTAACAGTGATGATCCAGATCGAGTGATGATCTAGATCCAGTGATGATCCAGATCCAGTGATGATGTCCCATGATGATCCAGATCTGATGATGAAGATGATTTGAAGACGAAGATGACTTCAAGATGAAGATGACTTGAAAATGAAGATGACTTATAGATAAAGATGACTTGAATATAAAGATGACTTTGACTATGATGAAGACCTGACGATGACCCAGATGATACAGAGAAGAAGGGTTGTGCTAATAAATTATGTCGAGAGAATACCTTCCTAGTTAATAGGGAGTGTTGATGTATTTGTAACTTCGGAATGTATTCATCCATATTTCTTATGTATTGTAACCTGATGTTTATTCCGGGATGTATTTGAGTCATGCCATGCCCTGATGTTCCGATCGGGAAGTTTCTATAATGTGAAAGTCATGTCAAGTCATTGTGGGTAACCCTCTTATTGGTTAAGGGTCAAAGTCCCCACAGTTGTGGGGCCCTTGGGTTATTAGACTATAGTAGTGAATTCGACCCTAGGTGAGTCATTGTAAGTCAGGGCAATAGTCCCCACCATTGTGTTACCCTCCTACTGGTCGGAGGAAGTAAAGTCCCCACAAGTGGTGGGGGCACTAGGGTTATTAGACACTCCTAGAGATGTTGGCTCTAGTAAGTAATTGTTAAGTGAGGCCGACATGTTGGAGTGCACTTCAAGTGAATGGAAGAATATAAATAGAGAGAGAGAGCCTCTCTATTTATCACTTGCAACACACATCATTTACTCACTCAAGCGTGGCACATTAGTGAGGAAGGAAATACACTAGGACAAGAAGAAGACTAATGCTTTGGGGCTTTTACTGTTTTGGTGCTGATTCTATCTCTGAGGAAGTTGCGGGGTTTTCTCCTTTATGGTTTCCCTGAGGAAAACTCTTTGTGTCTCTTGTCTCTTGTGATGTTCTTGTGTTTGATTATTGTACTTGTTATTCTCTCAATAAAGATCCTAACATAATGCTAGCTTAATGTTAAAAAACTAACAAGTACTACATAGTAAGGTAATATAATCAATAAAATAAATTACGTAAAGCAGCTTTTATTCTTTTTCCACAGAAATAAATGAGTGTTATTTCTAAGTTGACTCTTTTACCCCTGTTATAAGTTACTAGTTTAATTTTACATAATAAAGTTTTGTATAAGAATAATAACCTATTTACTGTAACAACTTGTTAAAGAAATAAAGTTGCTATCTGTAAAGTATTATGATTATTTATTTTTTAGCATTTTTATTATAATAGTTTGGTTTAAACAATAAACTTAATTAGACTGGTTAATATTCTTTCCTGAAAACAACTTTATGCAGAAATAAATTATTCCATTATTGTGAAATACATAATAACTCTATTCAATCCAGATTTGTATGATATCCTTCATCTATTTTAAAATATACTTCCTATACTAGAGTACAGTCCATTCCATTCCATACGTAAAAAAAACACAGGATAATATTATTTTTCATCAATTACAGATTCAATATTTCGAATAACTAAAGGATTACCATCTCTAATAGTTCACTACAAAACATTCAATCATTCATTAATCATTTAGTCTCAGATATAAACCTTTAACATAGTAAAATAAAATACTGTAGAACCTATTTAAGATGGACACCAACAACATTGGGAGGCCATTCCTCCCTACCAAATCCTAGAGAGCGCTCAAACAACATCTTCTCAGGACCCCTGAGCCTGTTCCTAGTCTCCTTGGCTTAGAAATAGTGGAGCAAATGACCACTTACTAGTCCAATGACTCAGTAATCACTCTGCACTCAGCAGTAAGATCCTTCAGCTGAAAAGTTGTACTAGATCACTTTCTATAGTTTACCCCTCAAACACCTTCCACAAATTCCCTTCCTAATGAAATCCCTTGAAGTACATTCACCTGAATGATTCTCCTCTTGGAATGAGCAGCCTCAGCTCTCTTCAATGGGAATTTTTATTAGGATTGCCGAGGTATTTTTGGGTTAGTTGTCATTAATTGAGCCACCTACTGTGATCCCACTTTATTGAGGGAACATGACCGCAAATGTAGGGAGGTTGCCACCTACAACATTGGAAGTGTTTGAGGATGCTACCACTTATCTATTTGCTCTCCACCCAGTCTCCTCCACTAACTTGACCAGTAAACACTCTTTTAATAGCTCTCCCAAGATGTTGTCTCCACTTTTATTTATTTAAAATTAAAATATTCATAATTACATTCAACATCCTTGACTCTGATGAGTCATCAATTACAACTTAGCATAAAATTTAACATATTGTCTTTAAATAAAATCAAATATGATAATATTATTTTTGCAAATTTGGGGCATGTGACAACACTTGTACGACCTCAGTGTTTCATAGGACTGAACAAAAATGGATGTGCCAATCGCATGTCATCCTCCAGCTCCCACGTAGCCTCTTCAGGCCCATAGTGCTCCCATTGCACCTTTACCTGGCCTATGGCCCAGTTCTGGAGCATTGTGACCTTCCTGTCGAGCATGCACATTGGCTCAATTCTCAAATCTCCCTTGGGTTCCACCTAAATCGCATCCCAATTTATCACATGGTTTGTATCATGTACATATCTTTTAACAAAAGAAACATGAAAAAAATTATGAGCTCTAGTGCTAGTAGGCAATGCAAGTATATATGCAACTGGCCCTATTCTTTCAAGCACTTCAAATGGCCCATAATATCTTGGTGGCAACTTGGCACAATTTCCACAATTCAAGGAACTCTTCCCTTCCCTCACTATGAGGTAAACATGATCCCCAACACTAAACTCCCTATTCACCCTATGCTTATCTGCATAGATTTTCTATCTGTCATGTGCTGCTTTCAGATTCTACCCGATCTTTACAACCTCTTGCTCCATTTCATTGAGCAATTCTGTTCCAAGCACAACCATGTTCACTAGATTATCTCAAGTCACTAGTCTGCTACATCTTCTTCCATGCAAATATTCATACAGACTCATCCCCAAGGATTCCTGCTGTCCATTGTTGTAAGCAAACTCTACCAAGTGTAAGTAATATTCCAACCTGGTTGGTTCATCCATCATGTACATGTGAAGCATATCTTCCAGTACTCAATTAACTCTCTCTGTCTACCCATAAGTATGACAATGGTATGCAGTGATGAAACTTAGATTTGTACCCAAATCTGTAAACAACCCCTTCCAAAATTGGAAATTAACTTGACATCTCGATCAGAAACTATTGCCTTAGGCAATCCATGCAATTTGAAAATATCCTTCATGAAGATGTTTGCAATGTCATCAGTCTTATGCGTAGACTTAACCAGTATAAAATGTGTTTCCTTAGTCAACTTTCCCACCACAACCATGATGGAATCATGTTGTCTCCAAGTCATCGGCAATCCCGTAATAAAATCCATGGAAATAACTTCCCATTTCCATTCTGGAACTGGCAAAGGGTACAACAAACCTACTGGGTGTTGATGCTCAATCTTTACATGCTGACATTTCATGCACCTTGAAATGTATTCAGCCATATCCTTTTTCATTCCTAGCCAAAAGAACTATTTTCTGGCAGTAGCAATCATCTTCTGGTATCCTCGGTGACCTGAATACGAAGCTTGATGGATTTCATCCATAACAACCCTCCTCAAATATACTACATTTGGAATATAAATTCTGCCTTTATAAGTAAGGAGTAAATCGTATTCCAATTTATATCCCTCATACCTCTTCTCAAGGATTTGCTGCTGCAATTTGTCTCTCACCAGCTCATACAATTCATCTCCGGCAGTATGATAAAGAATCTGCTGCCTCAAATCTGATTGGAAAATACGAAGGGATGCCACATGCATTTCCTGCACCTTCCTGCTGAGTGCATCGACTACCTTATTCTCTTTTCCCTTTATGTGCTTGATTTCAAAATCAAACTGACATAAAAACTCTAGCCATCTTGCTTTCCTAGAATTTAGAGTAGGCTGATCAAATAGATACTTCAGACCACAATGGTCTATCCCGAGCTCAAATATTCTACCCATCAAGTAATGCCTCCAATTCTTGAGAGCATGTACTATGGCTGCAAGCTCTAGATCATGAGTGGTGTAGTTTTTCTCATTCTCCTTCATCTTTCTTGACTCATAACATATCAGGTGGTTGTCCTACATAAGGACTCCTCCAAGCCATTGTCTGCATGCATTGGTACACACCACAAAATATTTCTCTAGATCTGCAACTTTCAATACTGGTGCACTAGTGAGAAGGTTCTTCAATAGCTAGAAGCTTTCTTCATAGCTTGATGTACATTTGAACTTCATCCCCTAATTTTGCAAAGAAGTGATGGCATGTGCAACTTTGGAGAATCCCTTAATGAACCTCTGGTAGTATCCTGCAAGTCCCATAAAATATCTTACATCTGTCACATTTCTTGGAGTAGACAAATTCATAATGGTCTCAATCTTTTCAGGGTCCATAGATATACCCTCCTTAGAGATAATGTGACCCAAATACTAAATTTTGTCTCTATAGAAGTCACACTTACTCAACTTTGCATACATCTCATGCTCCCTGAGCGATTGCAGTGTCAACCTCAAATGCTCTTCATGTTCTTCCTCATTCTTAGAATAAACAAGAATGTCATCAAGCAAAAAAAGAACAAACTTGTCAAAATACTTGCTGAAGACACTATTCATAAGGCACAGAAATGTAGCAGGTGCATTTGTGAGACCAAATGGTACCACTACAAACTCACAATGTCCATACCTTGTTCTGAAGGCTGTCTTATGAATGTATTCATCCTTGATTCTCTCCTGATGGTAACCAGCCCTTAAGTCAATCTTGGAAAATACCCTTGCTCCTCTCATTTGATTAAAGAGGTCATCAATCCTAGGCAAATGATATTTATTCTTCACAGTCACCTTGTTCAACTATCTGTAATCAATACATATTCTAAGTGTACCATCTTTTTTCCTTACAAACAGAACTAGTGCTCCCCAAGGAGATACACTCAACCGGATATACTTCTTTTCCAACAACTCTTGCAGTTGCATCTTCAAATCTAGCATCTCTGGTGTACTCATCCTATAGGTTGTAATGGACACTAGTGCTACTCTTGGCACAAGTTCAATTGTGAAATCAATGTCCCTCTTTGGAGGAAGTCCTAGAATCTCATCAGGAAACAAATCTTTGAATTCTTGTAACACTTGATAGTCCTCTAACCTAGGAGTTTCATCTCCTATTGGATCCAAAATATGAGATGCATACAACTGGAAACATTTCCTAGAGAACTTCTTCAACTACATTGTTGAAACCCGCATTACTGAAATCACCTTTTGAATACCTTTCACAACTACTAGGTTCCCTTCTTCATCCATGCATTCAAAAGTCTTATTGTAATAGTCAAGCTTCACTCTGTGAGCTTCTAACCAATCCATTCCAATGAGAACATCATAGGGAACCAAGTGGTAGAACATTTAGATCTAGAAAAGTGATCAATACATTCATAACCAATGGACATTTCTCTACCACTTCACTAACTTTTCTTTTATTTCTAGTGGCTAGTTGAACTAACCAAGATTTCTTATGCTTTACTTTCTTAAAATCACACATCTCCACTACTCTAGGAGTAATGTAACTGTCAGTAGAATGAGGTTCAATAAAAATAGAAATAGATTGCTCAACAACCTTACCTACAACTTCAACCACAACTGACTAGTGATCTACCTGGTGGTCCTCGAGTGCTACATAAATCCTAGGGACCGCCCTTACTACTTGACCCACTATTTCTGCTTCTTAAATGTTGTAAGTTGGCCTTGCACTCTCATTCTTGAGTGGACAATTGATGTGCATGTGGGGTCCTCCACATTTCCAACATTGGAGAGGTCCTCTATTCTGTTGTTGATCCTTAGGATTTTCTTGTGACACTCCAACTAGCTTACTCACAGCTTGGGATGGCTGCTTCTACTGATTCCTAAAGCTAGAAGGTTTGAAAAAAAAAATTCTTTGGTCAAACTTCCCATTATTCTTGTCCTTCCAAGCCTTATGTTAATTAGGTTTACCTTTCGTTTTCTCATAGCAATACTTAGCCTTCCTTATTGCTTCTTCAAGATTTGTAAGTTTGTAAAGCTCAATTTTATCTTTGTAAGACTAAGGTAATCCACTCAGAAATCGTTGGACCTTCACTCTTCCATATCTGATGTACCAAACATACCTCAACAATTTCGAGAAATTATTTGCATACTATTCCATTGTTTGTTGTCCCAATCTTAGCTCATAGAACTCCTTAATATTGTCATCATAATACCTCTCAAAGAGGTGTTTCTGCTTGAAATACTTCTTGAATTGTTTCCACTTAGGTCTTCTTTCACTGATCCTCTTTACTTTCTTGAAGTGTTCCCACCAAATGGATGCTCTTCCATTTAGATTTAATATGGAAACTCTCGCTTTCATGTTTCCCAAAAAATCCTGGACTTGGAAGTACTTCTTTATCCCAAGAAGCCAAGCTTCAGCCTCTTGCCTAGTCTTTACCTCACCATCAAATGTAGGATGTTTAGCTTTCTTAAATTCATCCCAAGAGCAATCCCTATGGTGTCTCTTTCTTTTTATTTTATGAGAAGATGAGCTTGAATCCCTACTAGATTCTTTATAGTTAGATGATCCACTAAAATTTCTTCTCCTTCTCGTAGTAATTCTCTTACTGCCTTCCGATATTGTTGTACCCCACCCAGATTCTATCTTTCTTTGCAAGTCTCTCAAGATCTCCAACATAGCAACATTCAACTGGTGTTGTTCTTGCTGGGCTTTAATTAAGCTTCTCATGGTGGCTGTAAAACATTTGATGGTGTCTCTTGGAACCTCCTTCCATTAGAATCTATGTCATCATTTTCGTTATGGACATTTTCTCCCATTGAATCTATCACACGCTCGTAAAAATCCTAAGCATCATATCCATCATGGGTTCTCATAACTGAACCACCACTTCACTTACAAAACTGCCCTATCTTGAATACTTCCCTTGAAGGTGTTTATGATTCTGCAAACGGGTTATTAACACAACTGTTAGATGCGTAACATTGATATAAACCAGCATTACTTACCTTCTCCTAGAAAAATCATACAATACAATTTCGCTCAAACACAAAATCTTCTTCCTTTTCAGCCCTGTAATCCACTGCCAATCTGCTAAAAAAGGTCACTGAAAACTAGTTGAAACTCATTGAGAATTCCCTCTTGAAAACCCAAAAATTTCCTTGTATAAAATCGAGTTTTATCCCAACTAAAATCCTGACACTTTGCTGGTCAAAACAATAATTTTCCTTCGGTGCTCATCAACGACCCTCTCAACTGTAATTTTCCAATGTATCAGTGGTTCTATCAACTAAAATTTTTCAATGCATCAGATCCTTAGTGGTCTAAGATTCCCGACTATTATCAGTGCTGCCAAGAACTGTGGTGTATCGACAGTCGAATGCACTGTTCATCGAGTGAATAGATCTATTGGCATTCGCAATGGCAGGAAACCATTCAACTTTTTGCGGACCATAACACCCGTCGGTGGGAAGAACCACTAAGCACTATGTGTCACTGATCTTTAGTTGAAAGCTCTAGCAGTTGGAATAGTAGTCCAGTTGACAGCCGCAATGGTAGACTCACAAACAACTAATTTTTTTCAATGTTCATCCACGATCAAAACAACTAATTTCTCCTAGCGCATTGGCAGACCAATCTGCTAACCTTCTTCGATGTATCGGTGGTCTCATCAACTATTTTCTGCCAACATTTCAGTGCTTCAAACAACTAACTTTCACCAACGTATTCTGACGCATCGACGTCTTCATCATCTAATTTTCATCGACAGTTCGACAAAACTTCCTTCTTTGTCCACCGCCGCATCGGCTGCACCATCAACTAAATTTTGCCGATGGCATCGGTAGTCCAAACAACTAATTTCTCTTGACGTTTTCAACACTTAAGCGAATTTTTGGGAAAAAAATTCTTTCGCTTCCGCCTTGGTGCTCTCGTCCTCTATCTTCTGCCGATGTATCAGCACCCTAATCGTCTATTTTCCGTTGATCCCTTCAACTTCACTGCAACTTCCTTTATCCTCCACCGATGTATTGGCACCTCAAACAACTAATTTTCTCTGACGCCAGTAACGTTTCGGCAACTGCATCATCTAATCATCGGTGATCCAATCAATTGATCTTTGTTGATCGCCATTAGTTGAGATCGGATGTTCCTTCCACTAAATTGAGCTGGGGTTTCGGCAGTATTTGGCTCATCTCCGCTAAAACTAGGCCTCCCACATCCATTATTCTCTGGTGACGACCGACAAGCACTTAGAAAATTTTCTGCAAATTTTCTTCTAACTATCCTCCGTCGGGTGGGCTTCCGCCTATCTCTCCAGTGCATTGGAAGAGATTACTACTAAGTTTTTTGATGAGCTGACAGTTTTGGCACTTAGAAAAATTTTCAACAAAAATTTCTAGCATTCAGATATTTCTTCCTATCGCACTTTGGAAACCTGCTTCTGTCAATGGTTCTCATGGCCCATTCAAGCCTATGCTAGAACCTTTGCTCTGATACCACACTGTAACGTCCCTGACCCTCAGATCAGCGAAGAGGATGCTACCATACACCAAACATCTGCGAAACTAACCCCATGAACGTGTACATACTTATAAAAAAAACCTGAATGCTTGAACATACTGCATACTAAGATGCATAATCATTCACATACACAATGGAAGCAAAACATACAATTTAACATTCAACATGTCCATCATCATAATTCATTAACAGTAAATATGATTGCAAATTAAATTAGTCAAGAATACTTATCTTATAAGAACTGTTCGGCAACCAGCTATGTCGCTACAACGTTCCACCCAACCATAGGCCATCGTGCTCCTTAATATATTAGCAACACTGCCACCACCAAGGTGGGCATGATTCTCCAAGGAATAAGGAACTAGCAGGATTACACATAGACAAGGATAACAAAACATTCCATGTTACACAATTCATCCAAGCCAACACAGTTAGGTTTATCAGGAAAATAATAGATCAGCCAAGACAACATAGTTGGCTTTATCAGTCCATCCAAGAGCTAGGAAAGGCTAAATGCTAAGCTGGTGATCTCAGTGAAGAGCTAAGGACACCTACACAAGAACTATATTGACTTCTATGACACCCACACACACCCAACACAAAGAAAATCAGTTCCTTTTCTGCTACATAGTCCCTCAAGACCTGACCTCCCTTCCAGTGCTATTCAGGGGTTGTGGAGAAGAAATCCATCCCTCTAGCTCTATCTGTGTACCTCCCAGACGCACTAGGTTTATCAAGCAAACCAATCCCCCATCCCCACTCCAACACAGTCCGAAGAACAACCATTGCATATATGCATCCAAAAAAAGCTATTCACAGCTTGGATAGGGGAAAACAACTCCTGAGTTGTTCTTGGCCCTATCATGGCCAAATCAACTCCATAACAACGTACAACAGCCCAAAACGTAACAGGAAACACAAGAAACAAAATTTGGGGGAAACAAAAGTCTGTTCTCAACAATGAAGCCACAGGAAACTTACACAATCCAAGAATGGGAAAGTAAAACCAACTCTTAGCCTGTGCCTCCGAAAAGAACATACACATAGGCCACAATCAGTATGGAAAATACCACCCCCATCCTAGAATTTCAATGGCCAAATCAGCATCCCCAGCTCTATATGTGAGGAACCATCACGAGTGGGAGAGTGCCCATGCAGTTGTGGGGAGAATGGATTAATCGGTGTCGTGGTTTTTCCTGCCAGCGTGAGGGTCAACGTACTGGTGGAGTGTGCGTGTGGGAAAGGACTGATAGTCCTGCCACACTCCACTCCCCAGCAATAATTGTTCCAACTAATAGAAGAACTTTTAATGAGGTAGTTGGGTAAGATAGGGGAAGGTGAGAAAATCAAAAAGAGTGGTCACTCATGGCCTTTACCCCATGGCTCAAGGTTTAACATTCCCCCTTCTTATCCTTAGGAATACCATTCCCTTTTCAATATGATTGCATTGAACATACTTAGTTGGGTTCATTTAATTAAAATGCACATTTAAATGATGACAAAACTTAATATGTTCTATATACCACGATAGGCCATTGAAAATGATTCTGTTCATCGAAACAGAACACAACTAAATCAATGGTGGGGCTTTTGCCTTTAGCTCCACACCACGATTCATTACAATAAATACATCATGTACATTTAATGCAATGTGGTCAAAACTAGGGTGTTACACTTCTGTTATATGCAAATCTCATAAAAAGTGATGAGCTTCAATTTCCACCTCTTTCTCTAAGTTTTTGTGTGATTTTCAATGCTGACCATGCCCTCTAAGGATGGGTATATTGACTTTCAATATATGAGGAATCTACATATTTTTTCTTATTATTTTGTAACTAATTTTGGGGACAGCTCAACCCTAATATATATCACCTGTTGAATTCAAATTATTGTGCACATATTGTTATCTCAAATTCGAATAAACGAAACTGATTTGGCACTGAACAACATTGTTGTACCCTCTCTAGTATTGAACAACATCCATGAGAAAAAATTTCACTTTAATGTTGGTGAACATTATCTGATGATATTCTTGGAAAGGATTGTTGCAAGAAGGTTCCTCGTTGCATTCCTCTAATCTCATAAATAATGAATCTGTCATGCCTCCCTAAAATGAAATAAATGCATAGTGGAGGATAAGAGATTGACATGTTTAATCATATATATAAACAATAAAATCTATCTCCACACAAGAAGATTGATTATATAGAACTCAAACAATCTTAAACATCAATAAGCATTGGCCTACAAAGTCAATCCATATTCTTAAAGATCAATTTCAATGGCTTATTTGTTCTATCCAACCTCTATAGTTATTTGTTGACCTTTCTGATTTCAAGATCGATAACTTGAAAGTGTCTTGTATATGTTGTTCGGAAGGATCTGACTTTCAATTTTCGATGTCAGGATTAGTAAGTCAGAAGGGATGTTTTGTTTCCACTTTGAAAAGTGGCACAATTTGGACCTTCCTTCCTACAAACTTTGTTTCTCCTCATATTGTAATTCGTGTCCTAATGCCATCAATCCTCGCAAATTACTTATAGGAAAACCAGTTTATCTAATCCTAACATTCGATGATGAAACTTATGGTGTGATCTCATTGTACACCATTATTCCTTCGATGATCTACATCTTTTGAATAAATGTGAGATATGATCTAAACTGTTGATGAAAAGACTCTAGTCTAGTCTTTGCTTCCTACCTTTGACCTACCCATACTTGTGATTCCCTTGTAGGAATATAATAAAGCCATTTCATAATTTAGGATAAAATATTTAATCACTTTTTGATTAATTTCATACCCAATAGCCTATATATTTCACACCCACTTGCACCACATGGTGAGAAATTGCCTTATATATCCCAAGAGTGATTTAATTGTGCCCATTTTATTGACTACCAGAATTAGTAACTACTATTTCCTACAGATTCAGTATTTTACTGCTTTATTCCATCTTTTTCAGTGGATAAGGTAAAGCTAGTCAACCAGGAAACTCCAATGTTTTGTTTCCAACCCATCCTCCATCATTTTATCTCCATATTCAAGGATTATCAATTCTTTCAAACACTTATCATTACCCAGTCATGATTTCTCTAATTTGTGAGATCCTTGATAGATTAGGAAAGTTCTTTAGCCACCTATGGGGTTTTATCATATTTAGTAAGTATGATTTATGATCTAGCAATGAGTTGTCTTCCATCAACTCAAATATCATTTATAAGTATGTATTACTAGTGCAATAATATAAATATCATTTATTGAACATTCATTAATGTGTGTTCATTAATTCCTCTTCTTCTCTCCTTATGATAATTCTCTGCAATTATGAATGAGGTTAATTATATGCTTAGATTCTTTTCTTGCTTATGGAATTCTTGTTACCATCAAGGATTTAGAATTATGGCATGGTATCATAGCTTTCAGCTCTCAACAATTAGTTATCCTGTTTCCCATTTACTAGTTTGTTTTGTAGCTGCAACAACTTGAATAAGGATTAAAAAGTTCCTCTACTATCTGGTTTCAACTATGTTGATTACAATCCAAATATGAGTGCATACTTGAAGAGGAAATGCCTCTTTCATGTCTCAACTCATGCTCTGAGAGAACTTGAGTCTTATGAAGATAACATTGACTTGATAAATAATTATAATAGAGCTTATCAAATTACGTGTTTGGAAATGTCTCCATATATACATCATCTCATAGATTATGTCAAGTATCCATTAGATCTTTGGAACAATTTGGACAAATATTTTGGTATGCTAGAAGTAGAAGATGAAGCATGTAGTGAACCCAACATATCCTCATGAGATATCTCTCAAGATTTCTTGGCCTCTATATTCTCTAATGAAACTATTCATGATGAAGAAGTCTCTTATACAATTCTTCTTGCTATTATTCTCTTTGATTCGAATTCTTCCTCCTTCAATAAAGAAACAAATACTGAAGAGACATATTTTATGTCTCTTGAACTTCAGTCATCTTCTTGTGATGCTAATGATAAAAAAGAAGTGACTAATGGAGTTATTATTCCTATTGATGATGATTCACTCACACATTCATTGTTCTTTATGTCTTCTATCATATATTCTGAAATCTATGTGCCAAATCCTTCACACTTTGTGCATACTTATCTCCTTGATGTCGTGAAATTTAGTGATTTCATGGATGTTTTATTAGCCAAATCAAGTCCTTTTAGTGTCTTTCCACTTAACATAATCAATCTCATGCGCTTATGCATCTCCTCCATTGTTGTTGGCATCAATACTTAGAGCCTCTTTAAAGGTTTTGAAAATCTCTTTCCCTCCTCCTTTCATACTTCTACTTTAGAGAATTCAGTATTAGTCTATTCCCATGAGACCATTAATATGATTATATGGGTTATTTTGGATTCTTTGGAAGATATATCAACCCAAGAATCCCTTGCATTAGAAAAATTTGAACCTATCCATTTTATATCTTCCTACATGACCACTTGCACACATCCTCTCTGTGTAAATGAAGTTGGATACCTCATACATTCACTTGGAAAACTATTTCACCTATTTGGAGTTGACTTCATCTCTATTGATTATAAGTTCAATTCATTACATCATGTTGGAGCTGATTACAACTCTCAAGAGCTTTCATATCATCGGACCTAAATTGCTCTGCATGGTCCCAGATCCCATCATGCAGCTCTTATTGATCTTGGTGTGTATATTTCTTCTTCCTACAAAGAATATTCCTCCATACATAAAAAATTATCTCGGAGTAGAATGAGCAAGAGTTCAATTTTTTTTTTTTCTCATGTCCTTTCTTAAGGGAGGATTTTCCCCATGTGGTTTTGCCTCCTTCCTTAGATTGTTTGGACATAATAATTGTTACAAGGTGACCATAGCCTTGTTTTTGGGCCATATATACATCCATATCCATCTATATTTTTGACATAAACATCATAAAGTCATAGTTAAAGGGGGTTGTGTGAATATAATCAACCAACTTTATATCTTAGAATAAAATATTTGATCATTATTTGATTAATTTCTCACCCACTGGCCTAGATAGTTGGTATCCACTTGCAGCACAAGGCCAACACTTTACATATATACACCAGGATATATTTAATCTTGATTCTTGTATCATCTTGCCCACTTTATTGTCTGCCAAAATTAGTAACTATGATTTGCTACAAATTCTATCTTTCACTGCTTTATTCCATCTTTTGAGTGGATAAGCTAAATATAGTCAACTAGGAAACTACTATGTTTTGATGCCAACAAATCCTCCATTATTTTCTCTCCATATTCTAGGATTAGCAATTCTTTCCATCGCTTATAATCACTCACTAATTCTTTAGCTAATTCATGAGGCCCTTGATACAATAGGAAAGTACTTTAACCACCTTGGGGGGTTTATCATAATTGGTAAGTATGATTTATGAGCTAGGAATGAGTTTTATCACATAAACTCAAATATCCCTTATAAGGATGTATTACCAGTGTAATAATATCAATTATCATTTATGGTGCAAAGTTTGAATAATTGGGACCCTGTATCTCTGGTGATTCTTCCATGATATCTTAGTCACACTCATCTGGGAACAAGGAAGCATGTTGCACATATGATTCTTTTACATATATTTAGCATATGATAAGCCTATTTTATCACTCTCATTTATGTTCCTCAAGAAGTGTTGGATAATTACAGACCACTCTAACCTACATCGGTAAGAACTTAATGACACATCTAAACAAGATTGAGGAAGGAAGGTGGACATATATAATTTTTATCCCTTTGTTTCATAATATTTATTGTTTATCTTCTTATTTTAATCATGATGGAATGATTTATATAAATAACAATTTCAAAACATCAAGAATCATTGAGGTTACTAACATGATTTTGAAAAGGATAAGCAATGTACTTGTATACCCAAAGAAATGTTTGAGTAAATAAAAAGATAGGTTGCGGCTCACATGTGAACATTGGTGATATATGAATCTACAAATATCCTACCAAGTTAAGGATTTATGGGGAAATTTCAAGAAGAATTTTTTCTTAGAATACTTGTATGATCGAGGTGTCTCAAACTTAAGTCTACTAGAACCATGGATCAACAAATATCAGTAAAGTCATGCTTCTCTATGGCACCAATTCCAGGTATTCAATTTCTCAAGAAGGTTCATTTCCTTATGCTCATCCAGATGAAGGTCCTCGTACAAACTCTACATATCATCGATGGGGTATTGTCATGGATTACACTAAAATACAAAGGTAAGATATCAAGTATGAATTTCTTTCTCAAATGGTTACACTTGTTGTATGATTTCAATTTGACTGCCAGATTTAGGTAGGGTTAGTTGCATTAGGCATATTTTTTTGCATTGCATTTGATGTATTTCCATTTTCTAATTAGTTTTTACTCTTCTTTGTTTGTTTCCCTCATTTTGCGAACAAGGAAAGATGAAAGTTTCTTCCTCTAGAATCTTTTAATCATTTTGTAAATTTGATATGAGTGTGGGTCTACATGTAGTAGTAGATTCACAATTTATTTAGCACTCTAGGGAGTAGAACTTGTTGCGCAGTTGGATCTAGTGTTATGATGCACATGTAGCCAAAACAACTTTAGATGTACCCCAAGGAGAAACAACTAATTTTCCTAAAAGGAGGTCTATTATTGAGCAATAGTGGTGACGGATGGCCCATTTGGTCATCCTTTAAGAGTAATATGGATTGATGGAACTACTAACTGCCCTTTATTGTTGTTTTTTAGCCTCAAGGTTGGTGTTTGGGGCCCCTAAGGGTTAAACACTGGGTCATATGGCTCCATATCTTGTTAATGTGCTCTAGTGGCCTTCGATTCAGATATGTGACATTCTTCTCACTTCATAACCACTTAGGACACCCTCATATCCCTTCATTTCATGGATTCCTACTCTACCCATCCTTATCTCCCCAAAGGAAATCAACCATCCATGTTAAGCCTTTTCATGCTTTGAGGAGGGTGTTGAGGGATTTTACAACATTGCAGGGGTTATATGGGGTATAAATCCCTACCTATAAGTCACTCCAGCAATCCATGCAGAGTGATTTGCTTATTTGAGCTTATTTTTGCACCTAGGGGTACAAATACCCTATGTATCCTACCTTCGGCCTACCTTAGGCTATATTTTAGTATTATTGTCTTTTAATTTTCATTTGACATTTTTGATAATTTGAAATTGACTTTTCTTTAGGGATGGAGGCCTCAATATTTTGTAAAAAGTGACTATGGTATCATAGAAATAGATCATCTCACTTTCATTTTAAGAAAAAACATATGGGATAAATCATTATGCATTTCTTTTACCATTCTTAGGGATATTTGGAGAGATGTGCCCTTCTTGAGGGATATTTTCTGGGTTAATTCAAGTTTTTTCTGGTGTTATTCGGTGAAACTATTTTGCAAGGTGATGTTTTTATTTGTTGGATAAACATGAGAACTTGGAGGTGAGGCTTCTTATCTCTTTGTTTGAATATTGGTTGATGATGCATGTTCAAGACTAAAGGGTAGCCCCAGTGCTCCATTTTCCTCTAAAATAGGCCATTTACACACTTCTTGTAACCTTATCAAGTCATGGCAAGTATCCTTGTGAGGGTCCTCTAGGTTTTTCCCAAAGTTTTCTAGGTTAGTTGCTTGACCTAGGATCTCTTCCTCTCTAGGTTTGACATCCTCCCTAGACACCCTAAATTGAAGTAGGGCTTCACTAGGGTTGATCTCCCTTTTTCTTCACACCTTTTCATTTTCAAAACTTAGTTCATAGGGTTCGTTCTAGGTTAGTTTTATGTGTGCAGAATTTATAAAAATACTAACAAAAATCATTATTTCACAAATTAAGGACCTCTTGAAATTTTTGGTTCCAAAAATTTCGGGCCCTAAAATTCTGTGGTCTAAAATTTCGAGACCTTGGGCCCTCCTTAAAATTTTGTGCCCTAAAATTTTGGGCCATCCCTAAATTTTTTTGACCTAAAATTTTGGGTACTTAAATTATGCGCTCTAAGATTTTGGGCCTTAAAATTCTAAGCCCTAAAATTTTGTGTAATCCCTAAAATTTTGGGCCTAAAATTCTGTAACCTAAATTTTTTGGGCACTAAAATTCTACGGACTAAAATTTTGGCCTCTCCCTGAAATCTTGAGCGTCCTAAAATATGGAACCTGAAATTTCAGCGTGCTTCTAGAAATTCATCTTATACTTTCCTGAATAGATGGGTTATATATATTGTTGGCCTAAATACTAGTTTATGACCAATACATAGTAAAAGTCATACTTTGCCTCTAATATACTACTGTTCATTAATAGTTCATGGTGTATGAATTCTTGTAATTTGGATAATATTTGTGTCACTCTTGTTATATGATAGATGCATTATTTAGGACTGAAATTGGTTATTTCAAGTAGATGTATTAATGTACATGCAAAATTCATATTCATAGTACATCTATTCCACTTTCTTGTTGAATCCATTAGGAATTGGTTACTAACTTCACACGTTGCAACATATATCTGTGTCCAAGTGTCTTTTGGAGAGTTCGAGAGGGATCTCCCTTGGGATGTTTCGAATTATGAAGAAGTTAGGAGATGTGACTAAGGTAACAGTGGTCACTTTCTCTACATATGATTATGAGTGATCTTGGAACGTTATGTTATAACATTTGTCGATATTAAGTTGGCCAAAAATAATATTATCGAGTATTAGGGAGACGTTGTAACTTTTTTTCATGAACAATATCTTGTAACGTTATGTTGTAATGTTTGTCAATATTAAGTCTTCCAAAAATAATATTTCTGAGTATGAGGGAGATGTTGTAACCTTTGTTCATGAGGGACATGTTATAACGTTTGTCGATATTAAGTCGGTCAAAAATAATATTTCTAGGTATGAGGGAGATGTTGTAACGTTTGTTCACGACGCCGATCTTCTAACATTTGTCAATATTAAATCTGCCAAAATATTCTTACTTTGAATCTTTCTGGGTAAGTTCACCATGTTAAAATTTCAATTTTACGAACACACACACACACACATACAATTTTTATGTTTTAATGTTAATAAGGAACACCTGCTTTAAACACAATTTTTATTTGAACACCTACTTTAATTATATTTACAGATTTTCTACAAAAAATTTTCTCATTTTCTTTCAGGTCTTTCTTGCTGGGCTTCTTTCTTCGTACTTTGATTTCTTTCCTCGTAACTTCACCCTCTTAAAATTTCAATTTTACTACTATATATATATATATATATATATATATATATATATATATATTCAAGTTTAATATTGGAATGTTAAAAAGGAAGATGCAGTAACTTGTTTCTAAGAGAGAACTCAAAAATAGTGAGGTGGAAGTGATCAAAATTAAAATATTAATTTTAAATTACATATATATTATACCAAAAGATATAAAAAATTATATCATCTCATACCGATTTGAAATTTTTGAAATTATCAATCATATGATGTTTGTTAGTGAAAAATTGGTTTCTATCAATGAATATTTACATAAAATTATAGTCAATGCCTTTTTCATTATTTACAATTCATGTTAAATTATTATTGTAAGAATTAAGCTTATATAAATATGAAAATTTTATAATAAAATAGCCTCAAAATGAGAAAATAATTTACATCCAATGATTTGAAGGCTTGCGTTAAAATATAATTTAAATTTTATATTTATATAACTATGTATGATAATAACTACTTGTGTTATAGTGGTAAGGGTGTTGGGATAATGGGTGTAGGGTCCAAGGTTCAATCCTTCACTTACTTTTTTAGAAAATATATTGAATTTTACACTTGGGTATATTTTAGTGCATGGTGTTTTATTATTGCATAATTTCTAGTGTAGTGTTACTCCGTGTATGCATTGATTTCATTGTAGATTTCATGGATGCATAAATTTCAGTGTGGATTTCATAGATGCATTTTATTATATTATAATGTTTTTAAGAGTTTAATGTTTTAAAATAATTTTTTTCCAAATCCTCACAAGGTTACATGTATATATTCTTTTTTTTAACTCAATTTTAACTGTCCATCCAACCTTTTCATTAAAAAGAACTGAAGTCTTCATTCAAATTTGGTCTTTTCGACTCCCAAGTCTAAATCCTCTTACTCTTTCATATAATTTTAAGAGAGCTCATTCAACATAATATTGGGAGTGTCCATTTAAATTTGATAAAGATATGGAGACCTTTGTAGATTCCCCAAGTCCCATATGGTGTTTTTTCTCATTTATGCAATCTTCTTTTTAACGAGAAGAGGAAGGCGATTAACTTCAACTTTGTGTGGGGGTTAGACTTATAGAGTAGCTATATATAAGTCTCTGTCATTGGATGCTCAAATTTATAACCATGTTTGGATCAAGTGAAAATAGTGAAGAGCATCTTGATCTTTGCAATCATGCTAAAAAGCAGGTAGGAATTCAAGAATGGTGCTACATTTCCTCACAAATGAATTTGTTACATGTTGAGCAAGGGGAGCATTGATGTGAATGAAAAGATAACGAATCTAATGGGAATTCCAATGAGCCGCAAGAACTAGCAAACACTTCATGAGATGACCCAAAATATTGTATTTCAATTTGCATACTTTCTTATCTTTTTTGGAGGAATTTAGAATCCACAATTTAAAGAAAAGTTTATATTTTCTATCACTTTATGCTTGCATGTATCAAAGGAAGTTGAAATGTCGGGCAGAATTATAGGTCCAATGGTACTAATGGGCTTGCTTCTCTACTTGAGAGGCATGGTTTCAACATTGTTTTTTAGGTTTCCTTAGAGAGATGAAGCTACTGGGAAGCTCGATTTCCATGGGTTTCTCCAATATAATAGGTTATTCTGACATATATGGGCTCGCCATGGGAATGGAGCCCATATACTGCCAGGAATTCAGAGTAAAACGATGGTCTGTTTTGGGTCTCACACTCCAAATAACAATTCTCATTCTCTTCTGTGCTATAATGCCCATTTGATCATTGTGGTGTAATATGAAACCAATTCTTCTATTTTGTGGTGAGGATGAAAGAATTATTAACCTAGCAAGCACATATATTGTTTTCTCCCTACTCGATCTGACTAGACAAACCTTCCTACATCCACTTAGGATTTATCTGAGAATTGAGAACATTACACTATCGCTATCATTGTGTGCACTAATTGTTGTTTTTGTTCATGTTCCAGTCAATTTTCTATTAGTGAGGTATCTCAACATGGGGATCCGAGGGATTGCTCTCGCTACAATGTTGAAAATTTTCAATAAGGTATTGTCATTGTTATGCTACTTTTATTTTTTATGGGTGTATACGAAATCCTTGCAAAATCCATCAAAATAATTCCTCGAAGGGTGGAGATCTCTTATGAATCTGGCAATTCCAAGATGCGCATTTGTATGCTTGGAATGATGCATTCTGTTTCATTGGTATTCTTGTTTCGATTGTGCATAAATTTTTATTCAAATTTGAGTTTCAAGGTATAGTGTTGGGTTTGGTTGAGAATGATCATGATGAACCATATTTTCATTTATTTGATCCCTACAAAATTATTGTCTCTATTTTTTAGTTCAACAATTTAGGCAATCCTTAATACTTATTACTTACATTATGACAATCCTCATAATTGTATCTATGTTTTCAACTGAAGCTATTCCTTTCAATGCTAATCAAAGTCCAGTTTTGGGTCACTGTCCACAACTAAAACCACCCTAGATACAAATATTAGGCTCTATCAAGCCCTAAGAGCGATCAAATCTCGAGCTGCAAACCTCTTCTCAGGTATTGCACGCAAGGATCTATTTGATGAGAGGTTTGTAACTCGGGAGATTTGGTCCCTCTCAACTTTTCATAAAGCCTAAGATTTGGATCTAGAATCGTATACAAATAGACATCATATTTACAAAGTTCTAAATCAACCATATTTAGAAATCCAAATGTTGCAATCATCTTAGAAGTTTGTATTTTATGAAGCCATTCAAATCATTTTAATTATCAATAAGCCATATATTTATTGTTTAATGTAATGAAGAATTTTTATCTAAAGCCAACTCATAATGCATTATCTCACAAATGTTGGAGTTATTTGTTCAATAGACCAAAAACATTAAAGGAGTTAGGGACATGCGCAAACTAATAGAATGTTTAGACCATAAATAATAGTTAACCACGATTTTGACAAACTAATTGCATGTTTTAATTTAACAATAAACATAAAACCACAATTTCAACGAAATAGTTAATAAAAGTATGTCATATAAAACCATATGCTATTTTAAATTTTAAAAATAAAATATGAGATCAACTCGACAAAACCAAATTTGAAAATAAAGTTGTATAAGTGCAAAATCTGCATCTTAAGAAAATCATGAATTAAGTTCGTTTGGTATTTATTATGAATTTTCTAAGAATCTTAAAAGCCAAGACACTAAAACATTTTAAAAAATATATAAATTTTATAATATAATTTTGCTATTTCAAAAAATGACTAGGGTATGAATATGCTCATTGAAAATTGAAGAAGCAACAGATCCATGTACAAAGATTTCACTAGGTGTCATTCATCTTTTGTGCCCTTTGACGACTACGGTTAACTTCGTCAAAATTGTCAGTACAATTTTGACGAAGTTAACCGTAGTCGTCAAAGGGAACAAAAGATGAATGACACCTAGTGAAATCTTTGTACATATAAAATTTAGGATTCAACTTAATTAAACGTTCGTGGACAAAATTAATAGTATTTTGGTTTTTTAGCACTCATTTAGGGTTGATCGAATTTGCTTCTAATGTTTGTCAATAAGTGTGTAAGCTAATAAATTTAATATGTATAGAAGTTGTGATGGCAAGGAATATAAAAAATTAGTCAAAGACTTAACCTTCCTCCCTTTCACGAGGATAATAAAATTCTTTCTGAATGTTGTAAGGAAATTAAAATGTGTTTTGGATTTAAAACTATTATAATTTTCAAAATATAAAATTTATTTCCAAATTTCTTTCCATTTCTGTGACCATTCACTTAAACCAAATAGGTCATACATATGACGTGGCTGTGCACACCCATTTTAATAAGCAGTACACCATATTACAACAAATAGCTAGTTGAGGTACTTCGATTTATATAAAGCTGGAATGGTGCCCCAAAGCTCTAAAAATAACAGGGATCTCCAAGGTGTTCCGAGTTTATCTAATACTTGTTAGCCAGCATTGAAAGAAGAGGAATTTTCGTGTTACTGAATGCCAATTCGTGAGTGTAGTTGTTCAGATTCTCCTTTTACAGTTTACTCTCTCCACCTATTCTTTACTCTACATCGTTGACTATCTTTCAAAGTTAGCCCCACCCAATTATCTCATTATTTCGTCGTTAGGGTATTGAGACCTTCACAACTATGGATGGGATCGAATAATAGAGAGGTGCACCCTTTAATAGTTTGGGTTTCCTTTCCCTAAAAAAAGGTAGTGTATTGAGACCTTCCCAACTATGGCAGGTAGATTCTCTGACCGTAGGCATAGTAGGGCTCATACCGTAGGGGATTCTCTCCTCGTTTCTCTCGCTCTAGTTATCTACTAGAATATTGTAGCTCGCTAAATCGCTTTGCTGGTCATCATTTACGTCATTCAAGTGCTGAATTTGTTATACAATGACTTTAAAGAGAACTGATGAATTTGTTCTCTAATGAGTTTGAAGAGTTAGTTTTCGTCAAATGTATGGGAAATGAAACTTATAACTTTTCAATTGTTTGTTGTAAATGGTCTGTTCAAAACCAATTGGAATGGGTAGAAATGAAAATATTTTGAATTTCATTAAGAAGATTGGATTTGAAATTTATAACCAACAAAGCTATTTCAATTTCAAGTGCTAACCCAGAGAGTGTTATTCTCGTTCCCTTGCAGCCACTTGAGTTCCCTTACTCAAATAGAATGTTGGCTTACTCCTTTCTCCAGACTCAACTTATGCCCGTTCAACTGAAGGTGGAGGTGGAGACACAACTCGTTCTAAGCTGGTTCGATTTCATGTTGGGCAGATCTCAATCTCGTTGAAATGATATTCATAATATTTTCATTAGAAACATCGTTGTTGTTTGAATTTTATAATGTGCAGACTTTTTTTAAGGATTTTAAGGCTCTTGAGTTGGCTTAAAGTGGAGTGTGGGCATGCACTAGTTTTTACGAGGTCAACCACACAGACATATCTGGGCTACAGCCGTGTCACTGTAATTCAAATGCATATAATAGCTGTTGTTTTTGCTATGAACATCTATTTGTAACTATTCTCATATCTTTGCAAATTATACGCTTCTATCTTATTTTCTATTATATATAATAGAAAGTATGAGCTCGTCAATTCTAAAACTACACCAAATTCAATGTACTAGAGCTTACAAAGGTAATGAATACTCGGTGCTCATCAGTGTCGGTTTTAGGAGAGTTGCTATTGTTCTACTCCTACCTCCTATGGTACGTTAGGATGTAGTTTTGATTGTTTATGTTCGCAATGAGCATTTTTTTTGGCTCTAACATAAAGGTTTCTGCATTTTTTCGGTTTTTTTTGGGAAATGATCTCTTTGTAATTTTTGCTTCGCGATTAGAATGTGCATGATATGTTTTCTGCAATTGTGTAAGAAATGTCAATATGTGAATATCAAATTTGGAGCATTATCTATTGAAAATCGTTGTAAAATGACGTGTAAGTTTTCTTTTAAATATATGAAAGACTACTTTATTTTAAGATTTATCAAGACTATTTTCTTTTAAATATGTATGTTGTAGTAGAGGGTTCGAGCTTTGAGTGGGGAAATACATTGTTGCGTTGTTTAGTTGGTTGGAGTTTTGATAGTTGCTTGGTATTTAAGGATGGGACTATGTAGTCTTTCCATGGCTCTTCCATATGTATTTTTTTTGGATATGTAAAGACTATTAATGGCTCGGCTTTGTGTATAAATTTTTCATTTTGAACAGTATATATTTGGTTTAGTTAAATATTAATGGAACCTTTGTTTGGGTAGAAGCTCTGTGTTTATTCTTATGATGTCTTTCTTTGTATTTACACTGCCATTGGTTGCAATGGCACCATCAATGATTCAACTGTGTAATTTATTCTTTGGTAGTAGTGTTTAGTGAATAATCGTGGGTGCATTGGTTAGTGGCTGGGTTTACCTCGCGGTCATAAGCTTGAAGCTTCGTTCGGTTCTTAGTGTGGGTATGCAGCATGGGTTTATTTATAAAAACTTATTTATAGTTTAAATGTTGATTGTGCATATGATGTAAAGAGCATAGCTCTTTATCGTATTTCTTTATGCATTTGGTTATATTTAATGTCCTTTTGGGAAGCCTTAGAGGCAATACCCTTAAGGTATAATTTTGTAATGCATTGTGTTGTGTGTTTAAGCCTACATGATTCAATCCTAGGTTGGTAGATAAATAGATGGATTTCTGGTTTGATAATGTGATTTGAAGGTTTGGTTAATGAGATTCCACTAGCGCGGTGTGTAGGAAATAAATATGTGTTTATATTTTTAAATATGTAATTGGTTTATTTCAATTCGTTGTTTAGAATTTGATTTGTTTGTAATGGGATAAAGACTTGCATCCAATACTTTGCGGGATTTGATGGTTGGGTGTTGCTTCTGTGACTGCTTCCCCATTTTTTTTAACATTTTAGGAATCCCCCTTACATTTTTTATTTTAAAAGCATGCTTACACCTCTTTCCCAACTCAAATAAGCTCCCCCACCCCCACGTACCTAGTCTTTCCTAGAAGCTTGAGTTGAAGGATTTTCCTAATCCTAAAGTGTCATTTTGGTAAAAAATACTTAGGTACGACCTTGGAAACATGCCTTACATAAAATATTCTCTTTTGATTTCAATTCAACGATTGATAATCGCTTTGGCATAGATCAACGGTCGAGGAAATAGTGGAAGCAAAAAAACGGAAGAGAAAAGGATCAAGTTTCGGTGGTGAAAAGTTAAAGTTTTGCTTTCCTCTTTCCATAGATCAAGATCCGATGACCCAGAAGGTTTTTGCACAAATAAATCCCTCAAAAAGGTGGAAAAGAAAAAGCAGAAGAGGAAAATATCAAGTTTCAGTTGTAAAAAGTTAAAGTTCCTCTTTCCCCTTTCCACAAATCAAGATCCCACAATTATGGAGAATGCCACACAAATCAATGATAAAGAAAAGTTGAAGTGGTAAAGTGGAGGCATAAAGATCAAAGTGCACTCATGAAAATGTTAGAATCACTCCTTCCTCTTTCCGTAGTTTCAGATTAACATTTCAAAATTGCTCTGCATAGATCAACGGTCTAGAAAGGCAGAAGCAAAAAGTTTGATAAATTTTGAGATCTATGATCCTCAGGCTTAATAGTCCAAAAGTATTCCACATAAGATTGACGGTGTGGAAAGGGTATCGCAGAAGTTAGAATGTAAATTTGGTGAATCTGCACCCCGTAACTTTGATTCCAAATCAACAACTAAGGATGACTCCAAAATAAAATCAATGGTCTAGGGAAAAGCAAAAAGGAACTTGCTGGGCCATATGATCTAACAATTCAAATCAAACTCGATCCATCTTTTGAGATGATCTCAGTTGTCCAACCTCTATTTTATTTTCTACTGTGAACCATTGGGGAAACTGAGAAATATTCCTCTCAATTCTTAAAGTAAGTAAAATTGCTTGCTCAATAGGGAACTAGTCATCATTTCTTTGTTATGTTTAATAATCAACACATATCCTTAAACTTACAATTGAAAATATGGTGATTAGTTGTAGTATCATTGACAAATTATTGTTGTTTTCAAATAAGATATATCTCTCATGATGTTTTCTTTATATGTCCCAGGTATTATAGTTCACCAAGTTAGGATGGGCTATTGTGAGATTAGGTAAGGTTGCATATTTGGATGGGTGAGATTCATGGCAGACCAAGATCTACGGTCTTGAAGAATTCTATTGTTTAAACATGGAAGGAGAAATAAATTTCTTAGATCAAAGAAATGGCATAGGACCTACATTTTTCAATGGAAAATATCAAAGGTGAATCATATCTATGGTGTACGTGAATTCCATTGATTTAACATGCTCGTGGAAATTAAATTTTGAAATCTGCAGAATTTGGTACAAGGAATACATTTTTTAACGGAGGACATCTAATCAGAATTACATCTACGAGGGAGAAAATTTTCATTGATTCAATAAACACGAGGAACTGAAATTTTCAAATCCATGGAATTTGGTACACAGCGTGGGTTTCAACATCCCGGATCATCCTTGATCTCAGTTCTACAACGAAGAGGGATTTTGATGATGAACTTGCACACTCAAAGTTGGAGGGTGCCTATGCAATGGGAAACATGCTTAAATGATGTGTCCCCTCCACATTGGATATCGTGCTAGGATATTGTGGGTACAAAATTCACTTTTATGGAGCACTATGGCTTAAAGGGCCCACATATTTCAATGGTGAGTATTTGGGCAAAAGAGATCTACAGTGGGTGTGCATTTCGTAGCCAAAACATGCATTGAAGATAAAATATTTTAGGGCTGCGAAATACTATACACCCATAATCATTCAATGACTCAGATTAAAGGTAGAATAAGATCTACTATGGGTGTGCATTTCACAGTGAAAACATGCATGGAGGATAAAATATTTCGAGGTTGTGAAATACGATAGACCCTGCACTTTTGAACGACCTAGATCTAATCGAATTTTTTATCTATGCCCAACATTAATTTCACAATGAGAACAATAAAGAAGTTAATAAAGATGAGAGACAACAAAATTGGGTAGGCCTGGTAGGTTTGGATGACTGATATCTTAACAGATCTGTGATCTATTGTCAGAATCGATTTTGCAATGGAAAGGAGAAGGAAGTTTATGAAGTTAATAGCTTGTGAAATCGGCTAAAGGCTACATCGTTGGATGTTTAATATTTCTCGTTGACCAAGATATATGGTTGACAATGATGCTATTAATCCAAGTTATTATTGTTCACCATGAGGATGGACAACTCAGATTTGGGAAATTTTTAGATAAATGATGGAGATTTTCTCTGATATTCAAAGATACATGAAAAATAAAAGAATATTTTATTTCAAGCACAGTAAGCGCAATATAGATCTATTTCTTTTGTGAAACCATTTATATTCAGCCAGGTGGGTGAATAAGAAGCTCAGGAATAGCCTGGGTGATGGATAGAGATAGTATAATTAAGGGTGCAGAGCACCATAGAGAGGACTTTTTGCTGATGAAAATAATGCTGAACTATTTTGTAAAAAAGCTAAATATTTGCTAATATGAAGGATCATTTTGTTGGAACAAAGGCCCACGCAGAGATTTAATCGGAATGTGTGGAATGCATACTATAGAACTATTTCTTCTTGTTTCTGCACATCATACTGTGAGATTTTTCTAACCTCTTGGAACTATTTCCTTAGTCATGAATGATCTGATGTATGTATAAATGTCTTTGTTGACATGCAAATAAATGGATTAATTATATGAGAGCTATCTTTGGTATTCTTTCTATTGTGAATGTGATAATTGTGTTGGTACAACTATTTGTTAGACTTTTAGGAGCATTTATAGTATATTACTATGAACTCTAATTTTTCTCCCTACACGGATATAATAGATTACTTTTAGATTTAGATCATATCTGTATTTAGCTTAGCTATCTGTATTTCATCCTTTAAACAAGAAAATTATATAAATGGTGGGGTGGGTCGTAACTAGTAAAATATTTAACCAAATTAATTGATGGTAGCTGAAACCATAAGCCGTATGGATCCTCCATACCAAACGATGGATGATCTAGTTTTTATTGTTTACCGAGGAGATTCCCTAGTGTCAGTTCCTGGTATTTTTCAAGGAAACAACACTATGATGGTTTAAATATTTGATGTAGAATTTATGAAATGAAAGTATAGAGGATCGTAGCCAATCCTAGACATAATTTGATGGCTTCCCTATGTTAATGATCCTAGAAACATTTATAGTGTTTCTATAGTATGGTTTGTCGTGTTCACTTAGTGTTGTAGTTGGTTTGACGATATAATTTTTATTATTATTTATAATGTGGAAACAAACACATTTTCACTCACAATATGAAATATTCCATCGTTTTGGATTTTAGGTTGAGGGTTTGAAGTTAATGGTGTAAGAGATTTGATCTCTGGCTAGTTTGTTTCTTTTAGCCAATGGTTATTAGTTATTTCTAAATGTTTTGGACAGAGTCTAAATTAATGATATTTGATCTCTGGTATGTATATTTATAAATTATATATGGTTTGTTTAAATGTTTTTGATATAGAATTTTAAATAATGTTTTTATCTTTAAATTACTATTAGGTTTTTCTTTACCTAGAGTTATGAAATCTCTCGTTTAACTTTTCATTAATGCTTGAGAAAAATCGATTTGCTAGGTTATCTTAATAACTAGGATTTAAACCTAAGATATACTTGTTTGACTATTTCAAATGAGAGCACATAATTTATAAATTCCTACCTAGGAAATAATGGTTGAGTTTAAGTATAAGAAAATAAATCAATCTGTAATATAAAATTTATTCCAAGAGTTTTTTTATATAGAAATAATTTAGACTGAGTTTCTATAAACAAAATTGACAACTAACTGAAGCATGCATTCAATGTGAAGATTTCCTATCAAGATTATAAACACTACTTAGTAAAAATTTGTAAGGACTGAGGGAAGGTAAAAACCTCATACCTGTAATTTGTATTTTATTAATGGCTAGAACCATGCACACTTCAACACATGGAATTAATAACAACATAGAAAATTATGAAATCATATTTCTCAACTGAACAACTTGGGAACTACCACGTTCCACCAAACCATGGCCTAGAACCATTCTTGGTTTCAATCCAGATCCTCCTGAGATGCTTCTGGCATGCAAGTAGTCTAGAGCTCCTAAAGGTATGGATTCACCTATCTGGAATATCAGGTTCTCAACGAGATTACTTTTATTTAGGAATGCTCTCCAAAATTCCTCGGAGAATAATAATCATATATAATAGAATGAGGATCCCTAGGCCTTTCTTTGGATTGGGTCTTTATAGACAATCTTTAGGAAAAACGAAAAGTTAAATTTCAAGTAGATCAAGAATGATTTATTTTATTGAAATAATCTTTTACTTGATTTATGTGAAATTAATATTTATTTAACTTAACTTAGAAACTCATTTACTAGTTCCTATCTTAACTATTTAGGTATTAAATATTTATTTAATTATTTTAGTAAATAATAATGCATACGTTATTTATTTATTATTTATAGTTACTATGATTTATTTATAACTAATACATATGCTTAATCTTTTATTCATAACATATATAAAGTATATATATACATATATTATTGTTAACATTTACTTTAGGTATCATATAGCATGATCCCAATCACATGGTACATTCATTAGCTCATAATCATTTGTTTTATTAAGGGCTTCAGGTAAGGTTGGTCAACTAAGTTTGGTATCTCTAAACCTGCTTCCATGTTGGATCATATCATATATCGTGTTAGTTCGTGAGTACTATATGAGAAGTAGAAATTCAAATTTTGATTTAATCAACTTAAAAATAAGTAAGATGAGTTCCATGTTTATCATAGTTTCTTTCACTCAAAAAAATTACTTTTCAGTAACTCCTAGTGTTATTCAGAGCCCACAATCAACCCTAAAATATTGGGAGTTACACTTAGTGTAATTCTAGAGCCTCTCACTCAACACTAATTCTAAGATGTACTTGTATAATACACCTAGTGATATAATGTCTGAGAATCTGATGTTCAAGAGCTTATGATCAATATCAATTTGGAATGCTTCAGGTCTTATGCCCAACACTTCCAAGTCTTATCTTTCATGTGCTTTAGAGACTATGTTTAACACAAATATGTCATAACTCATGTGCTCCAGAGCTTGCAGTAAACACAAACATCAAAACATTCATGTGCTTCAAATATTGCACTCAATACAAACATTTCATAACTCATGTGCTCCAGATCTCACGCTGAACACAAAATCCCATCAATCATGTGCTTCATGGTCCACACCCAACACATACAATTGCATACATGCTAAACAAAACATAAGCATTAGATTACACCCAATATATCTAACAAATCATCATACTGATGTGTAGTGGGGTCTTATGCCCAATATAAAAAATATAAACATCAAAGTATCATCACATGCCATGGGACTTATGCCCATTAGTGTTAGGTCAAAATTGAAGATATTACATCTGTGCCCACTCTGACCACCATCCCCCTGAAAATTTTTTCTACACTTAAAACTCTAGTCATGAGAGCTATTAGCATTTTTTTATCTCTAGCATATTCCTATTACAAAATCCCTCATGGCTATTGGATACCCCAAAAACTTAATTAACAAAACATTTCAACAAGTTCTTCATCTCAAACCTCAACCATCCAAACTCTCCACCCCTATGCAATCCTCTGTCTCTCTCCCATTCATCCATGGGATCCCTCATCACATTTCCAAGATTCTTATTAAAATGGACATTAGAGTTTCTTTTAAACCCCGTAAAACACTCAAACAATTACTTAGCAGTGTTAAATATAAATTCGATCCATTTTAATTCCAAGTTGTCTATCCAATTTTCTTGTGTAAAATTATACATTGGTCAAACCAGAAGTTCCATCCAAACTTAGCTCAAAGAACTCCTTGGTAACAATCACCTCAATAAATATGCCATGGTAGAACTATCATTTAATACCAAACACCACATTTGTTTTTATCAAACTAACATTCTAGCTTGCACATCTCATTATTATTCTCTCTTAGTCAAGGAAGATGTATAGATTGAAAGACATGAGTAAAACTTTAATCATGAAAATGAATAAAAACTAAGCCATTCTTTAAAACAGTTTGAACAATTCTTTAATATGTCTTTTATTTGTCCTCCATATTCTTCATTTTTTATTATTTAATTTAAATGTTTCCATCATTTAATATTTAATATTGATTTTATTTTATTTTACTTTTATTTATTTTTATTTTTATTTTGTATTTCCTTTTTTTATTGGTCAACTTTATTTTATACTTTTATTAGAATCACATCTCAATTTAGCTTTAAAAACCTACATGTTTTAATCATTCTTATTTTAATTATTACTATTAAACATAAACCAAATTTAAATTTTCCTTTAACTTTGTATCATTTTGTATAATAAACCCTAAAATTAATGTCCTCTTTCCCCTTTTTATTCATTACTTTCTCTCCTTAGTTACTTTTTTATCTTTTTAATCTTTTTTCTAACATTTTTTTTCAAATTTAATTAATATTGCATTACTTTAAAATATAAAATTATTAGCAATTCTTATATTGTTCACTAAAATAGGGTCTCTTTCCAATTCAATAAAAAAAAATCTTAAAACAAAATTTAATTATAACTGCTATTTCTTAAAATATAAATTTTTATAATGGTTATTCCCCTCTCCAGCTCTATTTATTTCACCATTCTTAACTTCTTTCTTACAAAAAATTCAACATTCATTGTGAAAATGGGTGGAGTGTCCACTCGACATATGTATAGATCGTGTTTAAACCATGACATAGTGAAGATCAAACAAAATCACATATTTATCCATACTATCTACCTTGACCTCCTTTACAAGCTCATAGTAGGCATATTGTATAATCTTCCAATCTCATAGTGGTTAATGCTAAAAAGGTAATCTATTATCCTTGAATCCTCATTTAAAAATAGAGCTTTAAATTGAATTTCTTTAGTTAATTCACGTACCTCTTTCTTAATAAAAGCAATTTTGTTGCACTTACCACCTAATTATTTTCAAAATTGCAGTCATATCATCTTAAATTTCGCAAGTATTTCAAGCCCTACTACTCAACTTAAATTGTTATTATTCACTCTACATGGATATTTATCTCCATATTATAGTTTCCTTCAAGTAAAAAATGATTTTATTTCACATTGGATGCCCCTCTTCCTCTTCACCTGAAGTATTATCAAATTTTCTTCCCTCGTATTTTGTCCCTACAGAATGATCACTAAGGAAATTGTTAATATGATCTAATTTACTTCAAGACATGATCTTCAATTATTTCCCCTTCTCAAGTCCACAATTTATTCTTCCACTAGTCTGACTCTTATCTACTTTCATTCCTTGGAAGCCTTCATAAAAGGGGCTCCCATTCTTCAAATCAACAACATCATCGTAATAACTCATGGAACATAATGTTCTAGAATTTGATTCATCATCAATTTTAATCTTCTAGCCTTGGAATCTGCATTCACCTCCTTCTCATAGGATTTTTTTTAAGTGTTGTTTTTAAATTTCTGTTGTTGAAAATTAAGAAGTATGCACTTCACTCTTACATTCACTTCTACACTAAAATTCAATTTCAAATTCAACTAGTGTCATCCAAGCAACATCCTCCAACTTTTCTCCCTCTTATGGGTAACACATCACTATCCTATCATTTTCATAATGATCACTTCTATCATCGTCATAGTCTTATTCACATTCATCCTCACAATATTCATCCTCTAAAAACAGATTTGGTTCTTCTTCATCTTATTCACCATCTACTATGGGGTATTCTCCCACCATTTTCTTCTCATCATCATCCACAGCACATGCCTTGATATGGCATGAATTCTCTGCTTGTTACAACACTTCCAATGTTTTCAAAATCTAATCATTGATCATCATGAACTCATATGCTATGAGGGGTCTTACTTATTTTACAAAAAACTTCATCAAATTATCCTAACCAAGGGGTTCCATGATCCATTGTGTTTCCTCTATGGATTCCAATTGACCAACCCGGATTTCATTAAAGTTAGACTAATCTCATTCTAAAGTAACATGGATTTAGTATGAATATTAGTTTCCAATACTTGAAATCATTTCTTCAAATATTTGATGTATTAGTTTCCTATACTTTATATAATGGTTTCCCAATTTCGGTTTCAATTTGTAACACAGTGGATGTTGGTTTCCAAAAACTCAGATATCAGTTTCCATTTTCCAATATGGTTGTTCCCATGATCTAAGGACAGGAAAAGGAGTCACTAACCTATAATGGTGTGTTGGTACTCTATGATGCATGATATGGGTGGAAATAATAGGAATCAAACGATATATATAGGATTTTTAACAATATTATAGCACCACCATGACTACAACCATCATCATTATTATTATTCTTATAAGCCTCTTTCCACCACCCATGCTTCTGAACAGAAGGAGTCGCTTCCCTTTCTCACACCTAACTCATCATTCACATCCTCAAGATAGAGAGGAGCATTGGCCCTCGAGGCTCTCACTGACAAGCATGTTTATCAAAATTATTTTGAAATATATATTTTGTAATTCGGTTAATATGTTTGTAAATTATTTATATCTTATAGTTAGTAGCCATATAATTTAAGCAGAAATTTTTGGATATTAGATTCTTCTGCAACATTGTCTATGTATTTGTATTGATATATTATTAGAAAATGTCCCATGTGGATTCATTTCATATCAGTGAAAATCTAAGAATGTAAGGGAAGTCAATTTCACATTTTGTCTCAAGATTGATTTGAAACATGAATTGAAGACTATGCATTCAACATACAATCACAGTATCACCTTGGTGCTGGTTTCCCAAATAACAACATTTGATACATTCATAATAAATACATTTTTAATTCAAAAAACCTAGTGGAAGTCTCACCATAGTCCTAGGTATTCTCAAATCACAACATTCCCATTCCATTGATAGAATAGTGAATGTAAGTTGTGATTTATTCAACTCTACTCTAGTTCTATTTTATTTTAGATTAAGTGCGACCTTTTAGAGATCCTAAGCTACGAATAATGATGGAATAAAGAGTAGAGGAGAACATGTAAATATGAGAGATCTAGGTGACTTCCCTTAGCTCGAAAACTCATAAAAAATGATGAACCTCAATTTCCACATCTTGCTCTAGGATTTTGTATGCTTTTTTATGTTGACAGTGCCCTCTAAGGATGAATATGTCACCTTGCCATGTTTATGGAATCTACATCTTTCTTCTTATTCTTTTGTAACTAATTTTGGGGACATCCCAACCCTAATATGCATCCCCACTGACTTCAAAATATTGTGCACATATTGCGATCTCAACATTGAATAAACAAAACTTATTTGGCACTAAATCACATTAGTGTACCCTCTCTAGTATTGGATAACATCGATGAGAAAACATTTCACTCTGATGTTGGTGAAGATTATTCGATGATATTCTTGGTAAGGATTGTTGCAAGAATTGTCCTCATCACATTTGTCTAAGCTCACAAATCATCACCCTCTCATGCATCCCTAAAATGAAATAAATGCATAATGAAGGATAAGAAATTGAGATGTTTATTTCAATATATAAATAGTAAAATTTATCTCCACACAAGGAGATTTCCTTTATAGAACTCAAAAAATCTTAAACATCAATAAAAATAGTCCTATACATTCAATCCAAACGCTTACACATCAATTTCAATGGCTTATTTGTTCTATTCTAGCTCTACAGCTCTTTTATGACCTTTCTAATTTCGAGATCAATAACTCAAAAGAGCCTTGTATCTATTGTTTGGAAGGTTTTGACTTTCTATTTTTTGATGTCAAGATTGGTAAGTCGGAAGGGATGTTTTGTGTCTACTTTGAAAAGTGGCACAATTTGGTCTTTCCTTCCTACCACCTGTACTTATCCTCGTATCATAATTTGTGTCCTAATGCCATCAACACTCATAGAGTTCTTATAGGAAAACCATGTTATCTAATCCAGTCATTTGGTGATGAAACCTATGGCCTGATCTCATTCTACACCATTATGCCTTAGATGATCTACATCTTTTAAATAAATGTGAGATCTGATTTAAACCATTGATGACAATACTTTGGTCTAGTGTTTTCTTCCTATATTTAACCTCCCCATACTTGTGATTCACTTGTAGGAATATAATAAACCCACTCCATAACTTGGGATAAAATATTTAATCATTTTTTGATCAATTTCCTTCTCACTATCCTATATAGTTCACACCCACTTGCACCACATGGTCAAAACTTTCTAGATATACCCCAAGGGTTCTTTAATTATAATTTGGGTTTTATCCTTCCCACTTTATTGACTACCAAAATTAGTAACTACAGTTTCCTAAAGATTCAATATTTTACTACTTTATTCCATCTTTTTAGTGGATAAGCTAAAGCTAGTCAACTAGGAAACTACAATCTTTTGTGGCCAACCCATCCTCTATTATTTTCTCTCCATATTCAGGGATTAGCAATTCTTTCCATCACTTATCATTTCTCACTCATGCTTTATGTAATTTTTGACGTCCTTGATAGATTAGGAAAGTGCTTTATCCACATATGGGGGTTTATCATATTTAATAACTCTAATTTATGAGCTAGCAATGAGTTGTCTTCAATCAACTCAAATATCCCTTATAAGTATGTATTACCAGTGTAATAACATCAATTATCATTTATTGATAATTCATTAATGTGTGTTCATTAATTCTTCTTCTTCTCTCCTTATGTTAATTCTCTACAATTTCGAGCGGTGTTAATTGAGATCTTAGATTCTTTGCTTTTTATGGAATTCTTATTTCCATCAAGGATTTAGACTTCTGGCATGGTATCATAGCTTTTGGATCTCATCAATTAATTCTCCTTTTTTTTTACAATTTTATTTTGGAGGTGCAAGAACTTCAATATGGATTCAAAAGTTCCTATACTATCTTATTTCAACTATGTTGATTAGAATCCAAAGATGAGCGCATACTTGAAGAGACAATGCATATTTAATGTCTCCATTGCTGCTCTGATAGAACCTGAGTGTTATGAAGAGAATATCGAGTGGATAAACAATTATGATAGAGCTTATGGAATTATGTGTTCCAGGAATGTCTCCAAATATACATCATCTCATAGATTCAATTAAGTATCCATTTGATCTTTAGAACAATTTGGACAAAGCTTTTGGTATGCTGAAAGTAGAAGATGAAGCATGTAGTGAACCAATCATATCTTCATGTTATCTCTCTCAAGATGTCTCAGGCTCTACATTCTATGATGAAGTTATTCATGGTGAAGAAGTCTCTCATATAGTTCTTCTTGCTACTATTCTCTTTGATTCAAATTCTTCCTCCTTCAATAAATAAGCAAATACTGAAGAGCCATATGTTATGTGACTCTTGAAGTTGGTTCATCTTCTTGTGATGTTGGTGATGAAAAACAAGTGACTAATGGAGCTGATATTGCTATTGACGATGATTTGATGTCACATTCATTACTCTTTATGTCTTCTATCATATTTTCCAAGATCTATGTGCCAGATCCTTCACACTTTGTGCATACTTCTCTCCTTTCTTGTGTTAAATTTAGTGATTTCATGGATGTTTTCTTAGCCAAATTAAGTCCTTTTATTGTCTTTCCACTTAACATACTTGATCTCATGCTCATATGCATATCCTCCATTGTTCTTGGCATAAATTTTTAGATCCTCATTGAAGATTTTGAACATCTCCTTCCCTCCTCCTTTCATAATATAGATAATTCATTATTAGTGTATCCCCATGAGTCTATTAATATGCTTATATGTGTTCTTTTGAATTCTTTCTAAGCTATATCAACCCATGGATCCCTTGCATTAGAAATATTTTATCCTATGCTTTCTTTATGTTCCTACATGATCACTTGCACACATCCTTTCTTTGTAAATGATGTTAGAGACTTTGTACAATCACTTGGACAACCATTCAACCTATTTGGAATTGATTTCATATCTATTTGTTTGAATTTCAAGTCATTACATCATCTGGAAGCCGATTACAACTCTCAAGGGCTTTCACATCATTGGAACTCAATTGTTCTACATGGTTCCAATTTTGATCCTAGAGTTGTCATTGATCTAGGTGTGCATATTTTCTTCTTCCTAAGAAGAATATTCCTTGACACATCAAAAACTAGCTTGGAACAGCATGAGAAAGAGTTCATTTTTTTTTGTTTTATTCTCATTTCTTTTCTTGAGGGAGGATCTTCCCCATGTGGTTTTTCCTCCTTCCTTAGATTTTTTAGACATAATAATTTATAAAGGGTGACCATAGCCTTGTTGTTGGGCCATATATGCATCCATATGCATCTATATTTATTACATAAACATCATAAATTCATACTTAAAGGGGGTTGTGTGAATATAATAAACTAACTTCATAACTTAGGATAAAATATTTAATCATTATTCGATCAATTTCCTACTACGGATGATTTTAGGGGCGAATTTTAGTCCAGTGGGCTATTTTTCTATGTTTTTCTCCCAAAAAAGATTCACCATTTTGCATTTTTGAAGCCCTGTTTTGCCCAATTTTGATGGGGTATAAAATTTTCACCCTAAAAATCGCCAAATTATTATATAAATGATATAAAATCCTTGGAAATTAAAATATTTTTTGAAAAATGTCGGCAATCATTTTATAGTGGGCGGTTTAAGAATTGGTAATATTCACCAACATTTATACACTTTTAAATAAGTATGGCTCCTTAAAATCATCCCTATTTCCTACCCACTAGCCTAGATAGTTGGCATCCACTTGAAAAACAACATCAATACTTTCCATATATACCTCAGTAGCGGTTTATGTTGAAATATTATAACTTCGAAGAATATTATATATCTATCTTTTGTGGTCCCCGATGGTCCTACCAGGAGAACCACTTGTATTACATTGTACCCCGATTATCCTAATCGGAATAACTAATAAGAGTCATCAGGTAGTCCCCTATAATTGTAAAGGTGGGTCACCAGCACCTCAGTGTGGTTACTTGAGCCTACATGTGTAACTCGAGCCTACATGATTTAACTCGAGCCTACATGTCAAATGAGTTAACTTAAGTGAATGGATGAATATAAATAGAGGTTTATCTCTCCTCATTTGTGTGGCACAGACTCTCACTTGTGTAGCGCATTAGTGGAGAAGAGAAGTAGCTGGAGAAAGAGGAGGATCAGGCTTTGATCTCCTTGTTGGTTTTATCTTTTATCTTTTTGGGGCATCTATATTGAGGAAGATTTTGCTGGGTTTTTCCCTTTAGGGGTTTCCCAGGATAAATATTTGTGTTCCTTTTGTATGGTTGTGCTTGTCTATATTTCAGTGATCCTGTTTATATGCTTTTGTTATGAAAATGAAATGAAATACTAATGTCTTAGCTAAGCATATGGAAATTTAACATGCTATTACAGATAACCTAAGAAGAAGACATTGTGCAGCTACATAAGCTAGGGATTCTTAATTTTTGGGTCTCTCTCCACAATCCATCAGCAAAAGTATTTTAGGATGACTCTCCATTGAAGGGCACATCTTTCTGTTGAAGCAGAATTCAATTCCGAGCATTTTCAGTTTTCGATGTGGAAATTAGGGCTTTCTACAGAAGAGGAATTTTTGAGTGAGACCAATATAGGATTGTTCTCCTCATCAAAACCGAATTTTAGAGACTTGGATCAAGAAATTTGGTTGGGTTAAACTCTGGGAAAGTCAAACCCTAGTTTGACCCTGAGCTAGAAAAAACCCTAAATACTAAAACTGCTACGTTTTGGTACATTCGCTATATTCCGATATTGGAAAAGTATCAGGAGAAAAAAATTGCAATGTCCGAGGATAAAATCTTGATGAACACTGTTTCCAAATTTCACCCTCATATTCATTGTATTCCAGGAGATATGTTCTCTCCAAGTTAGAGTTCCAGCCTCTTCTATAATTCATCCCTAAATAGGACACCTGGGGAGAATTGCAATATCTTGGGCTTAATAGGTCCAAATGGAATTCCTGAAGATGTTCCCGAAAGGGTGCAGAATTTAATTTCGGTGGTATGAATATCAGACTCAGAAGATGAACTAGAGACACATGGCATGTCGTACAACTTCGCTATTTGAAACAGTCCTGTAACAGGTCACCTTTGGAAAAGGATCATAAATCCCAAATTGTGAAACCAATTCTGATGAAACCTATGGTGTTGGATCAGGGACATACGATGTTACCGCATTACAAAATTTTAGACACATAGGAGTGGAAATTTTGGAGATATCATAGAAATAGTAACAGGAATTTCTACAGAAGAAATTGAAAAATTAGGGCTTCCTGTTCGAGGAGCTTCCCTCCACTGTTTTCAGAAATGGAGTACATTGGATAGCTCCATTTGAAGAGATCTATATGTCTATCTAATCAGATCTGAAATATTCCATGTTTTGAAATTAGGGTTTCTATGACAAACCCTAGATCAACGACCTCTGGAACCAGGACGGACACCTCAAATTGGTAAGATCTAATCCTTTGCTATGTTCATTTGAGGTTCTCATTTCAAAGTGATCTATCACATCTGCTTGATGATAAGCTTGGTGAATTCGAAAAATTCCAAGACTATAAGTATATGATCTCTCTAAAGAAAATGGATTGAACGTCGACATGAGCATAGAGGTTCCAGTTTCAGAGGGAGATGAGGCTAGAAGCCTTTCTCAAGAAGAACTTGGTCAAAGCCCAAAAGATAATTGATGATTTAGTCATGAATCAACTTGTACTACAAGCGTATTCCCTAAAGACATTGATGAGGTTTGATTCCTTGACCAAGCTATTTGAAGGGAAGAACATAGATCAGAATATGACCTTAAGAAATCAGCTGAAGAATGTGAAGATCCAGAATGCAGAGACCATGCAGTCATAAGGATCTCTCAAATCAAAGAACAAATTCAAGCGGGGAAAGAAGAAGTGAAGAATGTAGAAGTGGTGATGGCCACCTTGAATGGCTTCTCAGGATCATGGAATTCGTTCGTTCTAGAAATGTGTTCAAGAAGGAAGTGGTTACTTTCAGCAGAATTTGGGAAGAAGAAGAAGCTCATCTCTGAAGATCAGGCTCTCATCTTCCAAAGAAGATCCCTCAATAAATGAGGAATATGAATATCTCAACTCTTGAAGTAATGCTTATTTACCTCAGCATTGGATAAGAAATGATGCTATCATGAATGAAGAATAAGATGAAGCTGAAGACTCAAGAAGGAGTATACCCATGAAACAAATAAACATAAGTATTCAATTGTCATTTCATGATATTGTTTTGTTATACATTTGATTATATTCAGTTGATGTATTTTTTGGATTAATGACTGTATACTACTAATATGCATGTGATGGGTAAGTATCTCATGGTGCTATACAACTCTCCATTGCTACTTATCAAACCTCTTTGCTGACATATTGGATTAGTGCACAATCTCAATAATGTCATGGTAGAGATGGAAGGCATCTAGAAATTTTATGTGAGATATGGATGAATGTTGTATTGACTGAATAGTTGCATGATGCATAAGAATTTGTCGTTATGCATATGTTTTATGAAATAGTTCTAACCATGCAACTGGTGCATTTGAATTGTAGGAAAGGTCATGGACAACCTCCTAGAAGAAAAGAAGGATGAGACAATCCTTCCTTAATGGTATGATTGAGGAAGATTTTTACATCGAATAGTCATGAGGATTTAAAGATGAAGATAGAAGGAATCAAGTATGCAAGTTGAAGAATGCCCTCTATGCCCTGAAGAAAGCTCCCAGAGCTTGGTATGGAAGAATAGATAGTTTCCTGGTGAGCATGGGCTTTTCCAAGAGTAAGATCGATCCTAACCTTTCCTACAAGGTTGTAGAAGATGTACCTGTCATTCTATTACTATATGTGGACGACTTATTCTTGACAAGGAATGAGAAACAGATCATGGAAAGCAAGAAGAAACTAGCATAAGAATTTGAGATGAAAGAGCTTGGGTTAATGCATTATTTCCTAGGTCTGGAAGTATGGAAAAGTTCAGAAGGAACCTTTCTCAACCAGGGAAAGTATGTGGTAGAGATATTGAAGAGATTCAATATGTTGAAATATAATGTCATGGCCACACCCATGGACTCCCACTTGAAGCTGTTAGTTGATGACTCATTAAATTTAGTGGATGTGACTCACTACAAATAGAGCATTGGGTCATTGATGTACTTAAAAAATACCAGACTAGACATTTTTTTTGCTGTGAACACCTTAAGTCAATATCTTGTTCAACCAAGACGGGTTCACCTAGTAGCTGCAAAACATGTGATGAGATATCTGAAAGGGACCATAGACTTTGGTCTATACTATGATGGTATCCATGAGTATAGATTGTATGGCTACACAAATGCAGATTGGGCTAGAAGTATCTCAGACAGGAAAAGCACATCAGGTATATGCTTTTGTTTGAGTTCTGCTATGAGTTCATGGTTTAGCAGGAAATAGTCCAGTGTTTCTCTTAGCACGGTTGAAGCAGAATACATAGTAGATTGCTCTACTAAGTTGTGAATACATATGGCTTCAGAAGCTGATATCAGGTCTCTTTGACCTGAAGATGGACACAACAATGATTCTATGTGATAACCACAGTTGTGATGACAAAGAACCCTGTGTTCCGACGTAAGATGTAGAAATCTGGTATTTCTACATACAAGATAAGATGAAGATAATGATATTGTATATGTAGATGATGGTGATTTAGTATTTCTATACTGAATATAGAGGTGATGTTGTTTCAATATTCCCATATTGAATATATAGATGATGATGATTTTAGTATTCCCATAATGAAGATATAGATGATATTTCAGTATTTACATACTGTAGATATAGATGATGGTGATTCCATATTTCTATACTGAAGATATAGATGATGATGCTTTTAGTATTCACATACTAAATATACAGATGGTGGTAGTTTAGTATTCACATACTGAAGATGTAGATGATGATGATGTACTGATGAAGCCTCTGCCTCGAGTAGAGTTCGAACACTTTTGAGACAAACTTGGTGTGGTTCGAAAATATCTTCCCCGAAAGGGGGAGTAAGGATGTTGCAGTAGGATTGTATCATCCCTGGGAACTTGCCCTAAATTGATCCAGAGACCTCAGTCTTTGAGAATGAAGAGGGATTGTATCATCACGGGACATTTGTCCACAATAGATCTGGTGACCTTTGTCCTTGAGAACGTGGTGGGATTGTATCATCCCTGGACATAGTCCTAAAGTGATCCAGAGACTTCGGTTTTTGAGAATGTGGCAGGATTGTATCATCCTTGGATGTAAGTCCTAAAGTTATAGGGAGTGATTATCCCGTAATTGTATCCGGTGACTTTGGTCATCGAGAATGTGGTACGATTGCATCATCCTTGGACTCAAGTCCTAAAGTGATAGGGAGAGATTATCCCGTAATTGTATCCGGTGACTTCGGTAGTCGAGAATGTGGTAGGATTACATCATCCTTGGACTTAAGTCCTAAAGTGATAGGGAGTGATTATCCTGTAATTGTATCCGGTGACTTCGGTCATCGAGAATGTGGTAGGATTGCATCATCCTTGGACTCAAGTCCTAAAGTGATAGGGAGTGATTATCCCATAATTGTATCCAGTGACTTCGGTCATCGAGAATGTGGTAGGATTGCCTCATCCTTGGACACAGTCCTAAAGTGATAGGGACTGATTCTCCCATAATCAATCCGGTGGCTTCAGTCCTCGAGAATGTGGTAGGATTGCATCATCCTTGGACTTAGTCCTAAAGTGATATGGACTGATTCTCCCATAATCAATCTGGTAACTTCGGTTGTCGAGAATGTGGTGGGATTGTATCATCCCTGGACTTTAAGTCCAAAAATGATCCAAAGAATTTCTGTCTTTGAGTTGTGGATTGCATGTTATTGCTGATGATGATGATGACGTACTGATCTAAAGAGCAGAGTATGATGATGACGCACTATGATTATGATGTTTCTGATCGAAAGATTAGAGTATGATGACGATGTTTCTAATCAAAAGATCAGAGTATGTTGATGATGTTTCTGATCAAAAGATCAGAGTATGATGATGTTTCTAATCGAAAGATCAGAGTATGATGATGATGTTTCTGATCGAAAGATCAGAATGTGATGATGATTATGATCGACAGATCAGAATATGATGATGATGATGTTGCTGCTGATCGAAAGGGAAAAGTGTTGATGATGATATTGCTGATCGAGAGATCAAAGTACTGAATATGTTGCTGCTGATTGAAAGGTCAAGGTGCTGAAATTGTTGTTGCTGATCGAAAAGTAAAAATGCTGAAGATGTTGCTGATCGAAAGGACAAAACGCTGAAGATGTTGTTGCTGATTGAAAAAGTCAAAGTGCTGAAGATGTTTCTGATCGAAAGGTCAAAATGCTGAAGATGTTGTTGCTGATCGAATAGTCAAAGTGTTGAGGATGTTGTTGATCGAAAGGTCAAAATGCTGAAGATGTTGCTGATCAAAGACTGAAGATGTTGCTGATGATGAAGACTAAAGATTGAAGATGAAGACTACATGATGTTGAAAAGCTTTCAATGATTTATAGATGTGTTACCCTGCTGATGTTGATGATGTCCCCTATCTATAATCTTGTTGTTGTTGATGTTGCTGTAGAATACCATTATCATTAAGGGGGAGTGTTGAAATATTGTAAATTCAATGAATATTCTATATGTATCTTTTGTGGTCCCCGATGGTGCTACCGGTATAACCACTTCTATTAAATTGTACCCTGATTCTCCTAATCAAAATAACTAATAAGAGTCATGAGGTAGTCCCCTCTAATTCTAAAGGTGGGTCATCAACACCCCAGTGTGGTTACTTGAGCCTACATGTGTAACTCAAGCCTACATGATTTAACTCGATCCTACATGTCAAATGAGTTAACTTAAGTGAACAGATGAATATAAATAGAGGTGTAGTGCTCCTCATTTGTGTGGCACACACTCTCACTTATATAGCGCATTAGTGGAGAAGAGAAGTAGCTGGAGAAGGAGGAGGATCAGGCTTTGATCTCCTTGCTATTTTCATCTTTTATCTTTTTGGGGAATCTATATTGAGGAAGATTTTGCTGGGTTTTTCCCTTTAGGTTTTTCCCAGGATAAATCTTTGTGTTCCTTTTGTATGGTTGTGCTTGTCTAGATTTCAGTGATCCTGTTTATATGCTTTTGTTATGAAAATGAAATGAAATACTAATTTCTTAGCTAAGCATATGGAAATTTAACACTTTAATGTTGATTCTTGCTTGATCCTCCCACTTTATTAACTGCCAAAATTAGTAACAACAATTTCCCGCAGATTCTATATTTTACTACTTTATTCCATATTTTCAGTGGATAAGGTAAAGCTAGACAACTAGGTAACTACTATCTTTTGTTTCCAACCCATCCTCCATTACTTTCTCTCCATATTCTAGGATTAGCAATTATTTCCACCGCTTATCATCACTCACTCATGCTTTAGATAATTCGTGAGTCCCTTGATCGAATAAGAAAGTGATTTAACCACGTATGGGGGTTTATCATATTTGCTAAGTATGATTTATGAGCTAGGAATGTGTTTTCTTAAATCAACTCAAATATGCCTTATAAGGATGTATTACCAGTGTAATAATACTAATTATCATTTATGATAAAAAATTTGAATATTTGGGACCCCATATCTCTGGTGATTCTTCCATGATATCTATGTCACATACATCCTACAACAGGGAATCATGTTGCACAAATGATTCTTTTATAGACATCTAGCATATGATAAGTGTATGTTATCACTCTTAGATATGTTCCTTAAGAAGCATTTAAGAATTTTAGACCACTCTACCCTACATTGGTAAGAACTTAATGATACATCTAAAAAAGATCGAGGAAGGAAGGTGGATAGATATGATTTTCATCCCCCAATTTAATAATATTTATTGTTTATCTTCTCATTTGAATCATGAAGGAATGAATTATATAAATCACAATTTAAAAACTCCAAGAATCATTCAGGTTACTAACATGATTGTGAAAAGGATAAGCAATGTACTTGTATACCCAAAGAAACGTTTGAGTAAATGAAAAGACAGGTTAAGGCTCACATATGAATATTTGTGAGATCTGACTCTACGAATAGCCTCCAAAGTTTAGGATTTATGGGTGAATTACATGAAGAAATTTTTCTTAGAAGACTTGTATGATCGAGGTGTCTCATACTTAAGTCTACTAGAAGCATGGTTCAACAAATCTTGTCAAATTTATGTTTCTTTATGGCACCAATTCCAATTATTACATTTCTCAAGAAAGTTCATTTCCCTGCACTCATCTAGAGGAAGGTCTTTGTACAAACTTAACATATCATCGATGAGGAATTGTCATGGATTACGCTAAAAGACAAAGGTAAGATATCAAGTATGAATTGCTTACTGAAATCATTACATTTGTTGTATGATTTCACCTAGCCTACTTTGACTGCCAGATTTAGGTAAGGTTAGTTTCATTAGGCATATTTATGTGCATTGCATTCGATGTATTTTCATTGTCTAATTAGTTTTTTTTGTTCTTAGTTTGTTTCCCCCATTTTGCGAACAAGGAAGGATGGAAGTCTATGATTCTATATTATTTTAATCATTTTGTAAATATGAGATGCGTGTAGGTCTACATGTACCAGTAAATTCATAGGTTCTTGAGAACTCCTGGGAAGATCACTTATTGCACAGTTGGATCTAGTGTTATGATGCACATGTAGACAGCACACCTTTAGGTGTACACCAAGGAGAGACGGCTCATTTTTCAACCCAAAGGGGTTTTATCGAGTAATGGTAGTCATGGATGGGCCCTTTGGTCATCCTTTAGGAGTACTATGGATTAATGGAACTGCTAACTTCCCTTTATTGTGGTTTTTTAACCTCAGGGATGGTGTTCGAGGCCCCTAAGGGTTCAACACTGGGTCACATGGATCAATATCTTGTTTATGTGTTGTAGTGGCCTTTGATTCAGATATGAGACATTTGTCTCCCTTCACAACTAGTTACGACACCCTCCTTTCCATTCAGTCAGTGGGTTCCTACTCTACCTATCCTTATCTCCTCAGAGGAAATCCACCCTCCATGTGAGGCATTTTCATGCTTTGTGGAGGGCGTTGAGGGACTTTACAGTATTCTAGGTGTTAGATGGAGTATAGCATCCTACCTCTGAATTGTTCCAACATTTTGTCTAGAGTGATTTGCTTATTTGACCATATTTTTGCACCTAGGGGTACAAATACCCTAGGTAGCCTACCTTGAGCCTATGTAGGCTATATTTTATTATTATTTTCTTTTATTTTTTAGTTGACATTTTTTATAATTTCAAATTGAGTTATTTTAAGGCATGTAGGCCTAAATTTTAGGCCAGAGAATATTAGGTCACAGTATTAGGCTTCCTGAAATTTTTGGCTCCTAAAATAGTGGGCCCTAAATTTCCACAACCTAAAACTTAGGGACCTCCTAAAATTTTGGGCCCTCATTAAATTTATCTACACTAACATTTCAGACCTTCCCTAAAATTCTACAACCTAAATTTTTGGGCCTAAAATTGTGTGACCTAAAATTTAGGGTACCTAAATCACGCGCTCTAAAATTTTGGCCCTTAAAATTTCGATCCCTAAAATTTTGGGTCATCCCTAAAATTATGGGCCCTAAAATTCCACAGCCTAAATTTTTCGGGCACTAAAATTATGCACACTAAAATCTTGGGTCCTCCCTAAAATCTTGTCCGTCCTAAAATCTCGAACCTGAAATTTCGATGTGTTTCTAGAAATTCGTCTTAGACTTTCTTGAATATATGGGTTATATATATTGTTCACCTAAATGCTAATTTATGACAGAAACATAGTAAAGTTCATACTTTATCTCTAATATACTACTGTTCATTAATAGTTCGTGGTGTGTGAATACTCATAATTTGGATAATATTTGTGTGTCACTCTTGTTATATGATAGATGCATTATCTATGATTGAAATTGGTTATTTGAAGGAGATGTATTAATGTACTTGCAAAATTCATATTCATAGTACATCTACTCCACTTTCTTCTTGAATCCATTAGGCACTCGTCACTAGCTTCACACGTTGCAACATATATTTGTGTCTAAGTGTCTTTTGCATAGTTCAAGAGGGATCTCCCTTGGGACATTTCGTCACTTTCTCTGCATATGCTTGTCGATGGCTTGGACAACCATTTCATCCGGTAACACCACCAAAATGTTTAGCTCCAATATGCACCCAAGCATAAATATTGAGACGGTGCCAACACTAAATACGTTTGTAGGTAGATCTCAAACACACTCTAAGAGCCAAAACTATTGAGCCCAAATATAATGTCTTTTATTTAAAAAATATTATTTTTGTATTTTGTCTAAAACAATCCAATACATATAAAAATACAGCAAACGAAAGTGTTAGTTATCTGTGATCGCTTTCATAAAACTCTAATTGTGAGAGAGATCATATTTATATACAAATAGACATCATATTTCCAAAATTCTAAATCAACCGTATTTGAAAACCAAGTGTTGGAAACATCTTAAAATGTTATATTTTATGAAGCGATTCAAATCAATATTTATTGTTCAATTTAATGAACAATTTTGATCTATGGCCAAGTGATAATGCATTCTGAGAAATGTTGGAGTTGTTTGTTCACTAGCGCAAAAACATTAAAGGAGTCAGGGACATGCGCAAACTAATTGCATGTTTTAAACCATAAATAATACTTAACCACGATTTTGACAAACTAGTTGCATGTTTTAATTTAAGAATAAAAGTTAAACCACAATTTCAAGGAAATAGTTAATCAAAGCGTGTCATATATATTCATACTGTATTTTAAATTTTAAAATTAAAATATCAACTTAAGAAAACCAAATTTGAAAATTAAGTTGTATAAGTGCAAAATCTGCACGTTAAAAAAAATTATAAATTAAGTTCGTTTGGTATTTGTTATGAATTTTCTAAGAATCTTAAAAACCAAGAAAGTAAAACATTTAAAAAAATACATAGTATAATATAATTTTACACTTTCAAAGAATGACTAAGGTATGAAGAAACAAATCCATGTACTTTTTGACGAAGTTATCGGGAGTCATAAAATGGCAAAAAACATGAATGCCGCCGAGTTAAATCTTTGTACATATAAAATTTAGGATTCAACTTAATTAAACGTTCGGATTCAACTTAATTAAATGTTCGTGTACAAAATTAATAGTATTTTGGTTCTGGTTGAGCTTTTTAGCACTCATTTAGGGTCGATGGGATTTGCTTCGTTATTCACTCTGTAAACTGACAAAATTATATATATATATATATATATATATATATATATATATATCATTTAGGGTCCATGGAATTTGATTCAAATGTTTGTCATTCACTCTGTAAAGTGACAAAATTTTATATATATATATATATATAAAAGTTGTGATGGCGAGGAATATAAAAAATTCATCCAAGACTTAACATTCCTTCCATTCACAATGATAATAAAAATCTTTCCTTAACATTCCTTTCAATTTAAAAATATTATACTTTTCAAAATATAAAATTTCTTTAGTATATATAACTTACTGACGCCAAAGGCATGATTGTGGGATCGTGTGGGTGAAAGCATTCCATTTCCGTGACCATTTAATGAAACCAAGCAGGTCATACATATGATGTGGTTGACCACACCATTTTAATGAACACTACACCATACTACACAACACCACATAGCTAACTGATGTAGTTTCGTTTTCATTTATATAAAGCTGGAATGGTGCCCCCAAAGCTCTAAGAATAACGGGGATCTCCAAAGTGTGCTGACCTTATCTAATACTTGTTGGCCAGCATTGAAAGAACAGGAATTTCCGTGTTACTAAATGCCAATTCCTGAGTGTAGTTGTTTCGATTCTCCTTTTACAGTTTACTCTCTCCACCTATTCTGTAGTTTACATCATTGACTATCTTTCAAAGTTAGTTCAACCCAATTAACTCATTATTCAGTAGTTAGGGTATTGAGACCTTCACAACTATGGCAGGTCCACTCTTATAAGTTTTGGTTTCCTTTCCCTAAAAAAAGTCGGGTATTGAAACCTTCGCAACTATGGGAGGTAGATTCTCAGACCGTAGTCGTTTCTCTGGTCTATTCTCATACTCTAGTTATCCACTAGAATATTGCAGCTGGCTAAATCGTTTTGCTGCTGATCATTTAACTGATGAACTCTAATGAGTTTGAAGAGTTAGTTTTTGTCAAATGTATGGGAAACGAAGCCTTATAAGTTTTCAATTGTTCGTTGTAAATGTTCTGTTCAAAACCAATTGGAATTGGAATGGGTAGAAATGGAAAGATTGTGAATTCCATTAAGAAGTCTGGATTTCAAATTTATAACAAACAAAGCTATTTCAATTTCGAATGCTAAGCCGGAGACAGTTGTTATTGTTCCCTTGCAGCCACTTGAGTTTTCTTACGCAAATAGAAAGTTGGCTTCCTCCTTTCTCCGGAATCACCTCATGAAGGGTTCAACTAACGGTGAAGACACAGCTGGTTCTAACCCAGTTCGATTTCATGCTGGGCAGATCTCGATCTGGTTGACAAGCTATTCATAATGTTTTCATTAGGAACATGTTTGTTGTTTGAATTTTATAATGTGCATAGGTTTTTCAAGGATTTTAATGGTCTTGCGTTGGCTTAAAGTGGAGTGTGGACATGGACTAGCTTTTACGATGTCAACCACACAAACATATTTGGGCTACTCCAGTGTGTAATTCAAATGCATATGAGAATTGTTATTTTTGCTATGAACATCTCTTTGTAACTGTTCTCATATCTTTACAAATTATATGCTTCTATCTTCTTTTCTCTTATATATAATAGAAAGTATGAGCTGGTCAATTCTAAAATTACACCAAATTCAATATACTAGAGCTTACAAAGGTAATGAATGCTCGTGCTCATCAGTGCCGGTTTAAGGAGAGCTTTTGTTGTCCTCTTAGGATCTAGTTTTGATTGTTTATGTTGGCAATGAGCATTTGTGTGGCTCTAACATGTAGGTGCATTTTTTCGTTTTGTTTTTCGGGGGAAATGATCGCTTTGTAATTTTTGCTTTGCGATCAGAATGTATAACATGACTATGTTTCCTGTAATTGTGTAAGAAATGTCGATGAAATTTGGAGCATTATCCACCGAAAATTGTTGTAAACTGACTTCGAAACTTTGTTCTTTTCTTTAAAATATGTGAAAGATCGTTAGTGCGATGTAAATAGTTTTCAAATGTTTGCCGCGAAGCTTAGTTTTGAAAGATTTGTGAAAGCCGAAGTTTAATTACAAGCCTTGTTAGTACATGGAATTTCTAGGATAAATGATGTATCGATCACACACACCACAAACTCATAATGTTAAATCACACACACCACAAACTCATAATTTAAACACGCAGCCCATTTAGGTAATACAATTTAAGCCCATTTACGTAATACAGTTTAAACATCCGAATTGTGACCCAAATGAATCTCTTTTATTTAAATTAAAAGCACAATGTACCTTTTATTTCATTCATATAAAATTTACAAATTTATAGCTACAAGCCTCAAGAGTGTTTTTAATCATAGATTATAATTGGGTACCCAAATTCTTCATATTTTTGATTCAGAACTTTAAACATGCTGATTTATGACTCAACCAACCACAATTCTCTTCCCTCAATAAATTGTGAAAACCGTCTTTTTAACTGAAATTGCAACTCGTTTCCTTTGCTCCAAATTCTTGTCTCCTTACTCTAGCTTAGTCTTCTTCTTTTATCTTCTTCTCTAGATTGCCATATCGTTATTCTTTTTTATTACCAAGTTGCTTGAGTTTGGTCAAGTAAGTTCTTTCTATATTCTGCCTTAGCCTCTTCGAACTTTGTTTTCTCTGGTTTATCCTTCCACGTGACCTTCTCAATCTTCTGATGCACATCTTCCAGTTAGAAACAGAGCATAAAAGAAAGAGCAGAAGAATAGATTGGAAAACCACTGCATTACGGAGAGAATACTCGATCCGTTTTTATTGAGTGAAAAACGGTTACAACAACTGAGCAGAAATAGGATCTGCGTTAATTAAACTACGGTTCAACTGGCTGTCTCATTAATTCGCCATTATTTCAAGTCTTCCCCTTAATGGAGAATGGATTAACAGCTATACCTAACATCTCCATTATTTCAAGTCTGCCCCTTAATGGAGAATGGATTAACAGCTACACCTAACATTTCCCTAAACAATTCAAATTTGATCTTTCCAAGAGGCTTTGTGAAAATGTCAGCAGTATTTTCGCAAGTATTACAATATATGAGATCTATTTCATTGGATTGTAGCTTCTCTCTAACAAAATGATACTGAGCATCAACATGCTTTGTCTTTGCATGAAAGATCGGATTATTTGCCAACTTGATTGTACTTTGGTTATCACATTTGATTACTGTAGGTTCCATTTGTTCTTTTTCGACATCTTGAAGAAGTCTTCTCAGTCAAACAGCTTCACAGGTAGCTGCACACAGGGCCTTGTATTCTGCTTCAGTAGAGGACAGAGATAGAGTAGGCTTCTTTTTACTGCTCCATGAAACAACTCCAGATCCTATGCTAAATGCATATCCAGTGGTTGATCTTCGATCATCCGGATTCCCGGCCCAATTAGAATCTGAATAACCTGTCAACTCAACAACAGAAGCATCAGTATATTTAATACCAAAGTCAAGTGTTCCTCTTAGATACCTGAGTACTGTCTTTGTTGCATTCCAATGGATTTCTTGAGGTTTTGCCATAAACCGACTTAGCATACTCACAGAATATGCAATGTCAGGTCTAGTTGTGGTGAGATAGTTCAAACTACCCACCATCTGTCTGTACATTGTAGCATTCACCTCCTTTGAATCATCAGCAGAAGAGAGTTTCACATTCTGCTGCATGGGAACAGTAGATGGTTTGCACTGATCCATTTTAAATCTCTGAAGTACATCTCTGACATACTTACTTTGACAAACAAATGTTTGACCTGCATTCCTCCAAACTTCAAGACCTAGACAGTAATGAAGCTCACCCAGATCTTTCATATCAAAAACTTGTGACAGCTGCTCCTTGATTTCATCAATCAGATTCTCTACATTTCCTGTAATTATTAAGTCATCAACATATACAGAAATCAATACTATATACCCCTGCTCATCACATTTGATATATAGATTTGGATCACTCTTGCTGCTCATAAATCCTTGTTGAAGAAAGAAAGAGTCTATCTTCTCATACCATGACCTAGGTGCCTGTTTTAGTCCATACAATGCTTTCTTTAATTTACACACTAAGTGTTCTTGCCCTTTTTCCACAAACCCTTCAGGTTGAGTAAGTTACACCTCCTCTTTTAACTCACCATTCAAGAAGGCAGATTTAACATCTAATTGGTTTAGCTTCCAATTATACTTTGTAGCTAAGGCAATCAATAATCTGATAGTATTCAATTTAGCTACAGGTGCAAATGTTTCAGCATAGTCAATACCTTTTGTTTGTGAGTATCCCTTTGCCACCAATCTAGCCTTGTATTTGTCTATGCTACCATCTGATTTAAACTTGGGTTTGTATATCCATTTGCATCCTATTGGATTTTTATGTTTAGGCAATTCAGTCAATTCCCAGGTATTGTTTTGCATTATTGATTCATATTCCTCCTCCATTGCATTTCTCCATTCATCATGTGCAATGGCTTCATCAAAACTAATGGGTTCTATGACATTCGAAATGCTACTCATAAGGGCATAGTCTTTGTACCTTTCATGAGCTCGAACCTGTCTTGAAGATCTTCTTAGCTGTTGATTACCTTCCTCTTCGCTGTGTGAACTTTTGTCTTCATCACTAGTTGAGCTTGGACTGTTTGTATCACTGAATCCCTCTTGCTGTTGCTACTGTTCCTGTATGTTTGGCTGCTGTAATACAGTTTGTTGTTCTTGTGTAACCCCTTCATCAAGCACTGATTCATCAAGAACTTTATTCCATCCCTCATGGCTTTGGTTGCTGTTCTCTGAAATTTATGTTTCTTGTTCATGGAAGAGTACATCTCTACTTGCAAATACCTTGTGAGTAGAAGGATCAAACAATTTATATGCTTTGAATTGAGAAAAGCAACCTATGAAGATACATTTAATGGATTTAGCATCCAGTTTCTTCTTATTTTCCTTTGGAATATGTGCAAAATCCGTACACCCAAAAACTTTCAAATTCTGAACTACTCGTTTGAAACCATACAAAGCTTCAAAAGGAGTAATATTATCAAGACTCCTAGTTGGACTTCTATTCTTTAGGTAAACAGCAGTATTTATGGCTTCACCCCAGAAGGTATTTGAGAGACTCTTACCTTTCATCATACTGAGTGCACACTCTACTAGGGTTCTGTTTTTCCTTTCAGCAACTCCATTCTGTTGTGGAGTGCTGGGTACTGTAAACTGCTGTACTATACCATTATCTTTGCAATATTTGTTGAAGTCCCCTGATTTATACTCTCCCCCTTGATCTGAACGAAGGATTTTAATGGATTTTTCTGTATGTTTTTCAACCATATTTCGGAACTCCTTAAAGTACTCAAAAACATCACTCTTTCTTCTAAGAAAGTAAACCCATGTGTATCTTGTGCAATCATCAATAAATAGCAGAAAATAAAATGCACCTCCTAAGGATCTAGTCTGCATAGGCCCGCAAAAATCACTATGCACAAGATCTAACACATCTGTTTTTTTCTTATCAGGATTAGTAGGAAATTCATTTCTGTGCATCTTTCCTAATGCACATCCTTCACAAGGAATGTTCATATTTTTTAACATGGGAAGTCCTTCAACCATATTATGCTTCAATAATAACAATAAATATGGATGATTGATGTGACCATACCTTTGATGCCAAAGACTCTATGTTGGCATGATCGCAGAAGTTAATGCGTAATGCTCTTTACTAGTAACATCAAGCTTGTATAGGCCTCCCACTCTGACTCCCTTTGCAAGAGTTTTGTATTGGTCCAGTAAGTCCTTTACTATGCAGTAGTTTTTGAAGAATTCAACCTTCAAATTCTGATCTGTAATAGTAGATACAAATATCAGATTTTTCTTTAACCCTGGCACATACACCACATTGCGGATGTGACGAACACTACCATTTGGCAATGTCACTGGAATATCTCTGTATCCCTTGATCTGATAAGCATGGTCATCACCAAGATATATACTAGCACCATTCTGTGTTTCTTTA
>LPNX010619544.1:98669-119886 GCA_001517045.1 Pseudotsuga menziesii
CATTACTAAACCCTTCTCCACTCTCTCTTACTCTCCAATGCCTGACACCTAACAACCCTCCCCCCAACCCCCTACCACTAAGACCCCCCTCCTCCATTTGCTCTCACTTCCCAAATCATCCAACTACACCTAACCCACACCTCCTATCTATTCCCCAACCCTATCTCTATCTCTCTCTCCCTCACACAAACACACATCCCTCCATTGTATCTTTCTGTCTCTCACTCTCTCTCAGACACACAAACACACATCCCCCTTCCCCTCTCCCGATTTATAACCTCCGTGTTCCTCCTCTTCTCTATCTCCCCAGCTACTAACACATTGCCTCACTCTCTTTCCTTTTTTCTCCACTTACCCGTTACTAGTGGAAAATGAGAGATTAGTGACCGGGAGACCAAAAATTTTGGTCACCATAGTTTGTTTCAAGGGATAAATGACCAAAATTGATAAATTTAAGTGAGATAACTAAAAAAGACCAAGATAAATGACCACTTTAGTTCATGGGATAAAAACCAACAAAAAATGACCAAAATAAATGACCAAATTTGGTCACGAGATATCTAGACTAAAAATGACTGCATAACAATTTGTCATTTATTTCATAATTTTTAGTTGTCACTCCGGCAATGAAAAAAATTACAAATTTGACAATGAATTTGTACATTTTACTAAATTCTAACACTACAAATAGATTCAAATAGCCCCTTAAAATAGGTCTCTGAATCCATCCGTAGTGTTAGAATTAAGGGGGTCTCGGAATCCATCTTTCGTGTTAGAATTTAGTAAATTCTAACATTATATAATATATATTTACACGCCCTCATATTAACAAAATTGAATTAATGCAACCCAACTATATGTTAACTTGGACATGACCTTGGCATATAAGAAAACCCACTAAAACTTGTAGGCATATAATGTTAATTATAAGGCTAATTTTCCTGACCTTGGCATATAATTATAGTTTTTTTAGGCTAAATTAGACATGACCTTGGCACCTCGGCTAATTAAATCGGTGGGATCCACATCAGTTGAAATCAGTGACACATGCAAGAATCTTGTCGCACTAAATTGACATGCAGCATAATCTCCTTCCTCTGTCATCTTGTTAGTCCTCCATTGGATTCTCTCTCTACATCCCTTTCCGATAGTGTAGGCTTTGTTGCATCATGTATCCGATATTTTTCTTTTTATTTCCTCTCTCACTATGTCACCTCCCGATCCTTTAATTCTCTCTATCCTTTATGCTCATGGTGTCATAGCGGACCTTTTCCTTATATTCCTTCTAAACTCTCTTCTAAACACAAGCGTGCACTACTACATATGGCTCAAAACTCCCATGACAGTTTGCAACGAATAAGTTAAAATCGATATTTTCATGGAAAAACAATTTAAAATTTTGGAAGAAATGAAAATGTCCGTGACAATAGTCTCTATAGCGATGCATAGTCCATAATGTTGCTATAGCTATGGACCTTCATCTCTATAGCGACATATATTACATTTAGCGCTAGATTAAGGACAAGAAAGAAATCCCAGAACATTGAACCTTAGAGCTATTGATGTTACCTTTTAAAATGGGTAGCTCACTACAAAACTCATTCCAAAAACCCTAAACCCCAAGGCCAAAAATGCATTAATTCTTTGAATGCCAGTCTACCCAGATGGCATCCTGATATTCAAGGTGGAAGAGGATGCAGAGGAGTGAAACAGAAAGTGATTGGAGGTGCCCGACATCTTGGCGGGATATATGGAGGACAAGCGCCTCTGGTTGTAGAGAATCAAGCATGAGCAGGATGTAGTTTCTTCTGTTTATCTCATCACTGGCTATGAGGCTGTCCTGCAGCACGATCCACTAGAAATCTATGTGATAAGAGATAAAAATGAATGTCTTATATTGTTTAATAACAAAGGGATTTTCCATTTTCAGCAGCTTAGAAATAACAATCAGGAAGAGAATTGAGATGAGCAATTTCATAGTCATACGAATTAGTGATCAAATTGGAAGGGTGGGTCTTAATTTCAATTGGAAGGGAATTTATTGTTGGAACCCTTCAAATATGAATGGAAATATAAATAATTGTACTACAATTGACAAGTATAAATTAACTAAACCATTTCACCAAAAAATTCAAAAAAAATAAATATTGTTTTTCAATTTTTTAACAATTAAGCACCCCTCAATATTTACATGAAAAAATGATATATTTTTAGTAAAACTTATTTTGAACACATTAAGGTGTCACATGTGTATCATTAATTTTACATTTCAGTAACATAAAAACTATTCTATTGTATTATTTTCCATTGGAGAACACTTTATTGTACAAAAAAACTACTTGAGAGATTTAAGCGTGATAAGGACTAGGCACCTAAGAAAAAATCATACATAACTAAGAAAACATTAAAAAAATTACCTACATACCAAGAAAGTTAGAAAAGCTAGCATAATCGGGGTCGAGGCATTAAATTTTTGTGTTCAACACTTGTCTTGAAAGCATACATGTATAGGATGGAGGGGCAATGGAATCAATCCTAAGTCAATTGAATCCTTGCAACTCAATTGCATGTCTGAGTCTCGACAATCCACCTTTTAAATTGAACCAAAATACCAAATTAAGAAGTTTATTAATGGCTAAATTTGAAAAAGTTCTAGGTGTGATTAATTAAGGGCTTGGGGCTCTAAAATTTGTTGTGTTTTGAACCAGTGCAGGACTTAGTGAATCCATAGTCATATAGGAATTTAAGTTATTTAGTGAAAACAATTAATGTGTATACCTCTATGTTGAAACCGATTTCCATGATGATGCAAGACACTACACTCTTTATTGTCTTACCAAAAGGCATGATAATGTGGAAGAAGACCTAAAATTATGGAATTCACCTTCAAAGAATTCCTTGCAATCACATTGATAAGAATTGATAAGAAGATCACAACAATCTAACCAGCGTTTAAAATTGAACCCTTCCGAGCCCTTCCAAATGGTTCTAGCACTTCCCAAAAGTGTAAAGTAAAAATTTCCCTTCAAAAAAAATTTAAAATCTGACTTTTACCATTCCAATTAAGAAGCGCATAATTTATATTGACATTTCAAAAGAAGGGCAGCATTGAAATTACCCATCCATATAAATTTCTCAAGAAGTTGAAATTCCTATGCTATAAATTTCAACTCATCATTCATAACATTGGAATTATGATAAATTATAATCACTTACTCACTCATGTCATGCACTCACTGCTTAGTTGTGCAAGATGGCCATTTATCATTGATGACTATGAGGCAATAGCCATCGCGATTTGAATTTGACTCTCGAGTCACTTGGGGCTGGAATCTAAAGTGTGAAATTTTTTCAACAACTATGACTATAACAAAAAAGAACAACTACTAGTCTACTACTAGGCCTAGAAGGAGCTAAAAAATTTGTGCCTACTACCTATGTGAACCTCGCTACCAATGTCCACCCCTTTTTCTTGAAAATGAAATTTAAAAGGCCGGTTTGCTAAGTCCTCCTCTACAAAACTTCATTTCTTGCATGAATATCATGGACTCATGACAACTATAAAGAACACTCGATATCTTGCAAATACAAATAATGGCATGTCGCTAGGATCACAAACTATGTAGAATTTAATTTATGCTTGCTATAGAGACGTTTCATTGGGCAATACACGATATGGAGAAACAATGGTTTTAATAATAATAAAAAAAAACAATTGTTGGCTCAAGCATAGCCTTCAATTTTATGGGTGGCATGATTGTGATGTAATCTCCCTCTGTCCTTCCAAACATTTGTGGTTTCTCACAACATTTGTCGTCAGTGCTACCAAAATGCATATAAAAATTACTTGTCTTTACGTCCTCTTCTCTTAAATCCTCCTCTGATGGTCATAACTAAGGATTATTATGCATGCACATCCTCACCTTATAACACAAATTGGGTCAAGGTGCAAAGATAGCCATAAAATATTAAATATGTCAAGACGCAAAGAGTAAGAGACAACTATAAGTAAGTCTTATATTAGATTTACCATATAAATATTTGATTAACACTATCAACTGAGATTTGACATGTTCAATTCTTGTGATATTCTTATCACTCCTTACCAATGTGATTGCAAGGCATTCTTTGAAGGAGAATTCCATAATTTTAGGTCTTCTTCCTCATTATGATGCCTTTTAGTAAGACAATAAAGAGGGTAGTGGCATGCATCAACATGGAAAATGGTTTCGACATAGAGGTTATACACATTAATTTTTTTCATTAAATAAATTAAATTCCTACCCATGAATATTGATTCACTAAATCGCGGATTGGTAAAATACACAACAAATTTTAGAGCCACAAGCCGTTAATTACTCACACCTAGAACTTTCTCAAATCTAGCCATTAATAAACTTCTTTTGGTATTTTGGTTCAATTTAAAAGGTAGAGTCTTGACACTCAAACATGCAGTGAGTTGCAATGATTCAATTGACTTAGGCCCCTCCATCACATACATGTATGTTTCATGACAAGTGTTGAACACAAATATTTGATGCCCTAAGCTCGGTTATACTAGCTTTGCTAACCTGCTTGGTATGTAATATTTTTTTTTAATGTTTTCTGAGTTGTGTATTATTTTTTCTTAGGTTCCCAATTCTTGCCATTCTTACATCTATCGATCTTGGATTGCAAATGAATGCCCCAATATGGTTATGGCATAGCCTAAGTAGGTTTTTTGTATAATGAAGTGTGTTCCAACTTGAAAAAATAAAATAGAATAGTTGTTATGTTACTGAACTGTAAAATTAATGACATACATATGACAACTTATGTGTTCAAAATAATTTTCATTGAAAATATATCAATTTTTTCATGTAGATATTAAGAGATACTCAATTATTTAAAATTGTAAAAATTATAAAAAAAATATTTATTTTTGCATTTTTTTGGTGAAAGGATTTAATTAATTTATACTTCGTACAATTATTTATATTGCCTTTCATCTCTGAAGGGATGAGAGAACAAATGCCCTTACAATTGAAACTAAGACCCACCCTTCCAATTTGATCATTGAATCTAACATGTCGAATCTCGGTTGATAGTGTTAATCAATGACTTATATGGAAAAAATAATATAAGACTTGCTTATGGTTGTCTCCTAATATTTGCATCTTGACACATTTAATAATTTATGGTTGTCTTGGCGCCTTGACCCAATTTGTATTATAAGGTCAAAATGTGCATGCATAATAATCCTAAGTTATGACTATGTGATGGGGATTTAAAGGGAAAAGGATGTAAAGACAAGTAATTTTTATATGTATCAAGTAATTTTTTATGTATTTTGGTAGCATCGGGGACAAATGTTGTGAGAAACCACAAATATTTGGAAGGACAGAGGGAGATTACATCATGATCACGCCACCCGTCAAATTTAAAGCTATTCTTTAGCCAACAATTGTTTTTTTTTTAATTTGATTAATAACCATTGTTTCTCCACATCGTGTGCCCAATTACACCTCTCTATATTAGCATTGCATAAATTGACCTCTGCACAATTTGGGATCCTAGCTACATGCCATTATTTGTATTTGCATGACATTGAGTGTTGTTTATAGTTGTCGTGAGTCCATGATATTTATGCAAGAAATGAAGTCTTGTAGAGGAGGACTCATCAAACCAGCCTTTTGGATTTTATTTTGACGTAAAAAGAGTGGACATTGGTAGTGAGGTTCACATAGTTAGTAGCCCCACAGTTTTGAGCTCGTTTCGGACCTAGTAGTAGACTAGTAGCTGTTCTTTTTTGTTATAGACGTAGTTGTTGACACATTGTCATGAATGATTACTGGTCATCTTGCATAGCTAGACAGTGTGCATCACATGAGTGAGTGAGTGATTATAATTGATCATATTTTCAATATTTTGAATGATGAGTTGAACTTTATAGCATAGGAATTTCAACATCTTGAGAAATTTAGCTAGATACATAATTTCAAATGTTTCCCTTCTTTTCAAATAGGTAAAATTTAGATTTTAAATTTTTTTTGGAGAGTAATTTTAACTTTAGTTCTTGGAAGGGACAGAACCCTTTGGAAGGGCTAGAAGGGTTCAATTTTGAAGGCTGATATGATTCTAGATCCCATCACCCACAATCTATTAGCCTGGACTTTTCTTTTCATGGGGCCAAGCATGTGTATGGGATACTCGAACATGCCACTGGCCTTGCCCTCAATCCAAATAGAGGTCCCAAGGTCGATTTTGAGCCCTACCTCTTATTCAATCTTGATTTATCATCAGCGAATCCCATTATGAATCTACAGTTCCATTCTGTTCATGCTGTCTCACAACAAGGAATACACAACCGGTTTTTTCTAGCTAAATTTTGCCAAAATGCAAATAGATGCATTCACTATCAGGTGGGATGGGGGTTCCACTTCCAATTCCAATGGGAATATTGACGCGCCGTGATTCGTACCATGTGGATGGCTGAGAGTGGTATCGTGGATGGATTCATTTTCGTTGGTCTAGCCCCTAATGATGTTATGAGGCAATATGCTAGTCATATGGATATTTATTTCATATGGGTTCTGTTGATGGTATTCTGAAACGAGGAGGTGGGAATGACAGACCATTTGTTTTAACGTGTTCCTTTTTTGCTGGAAACTAGAGGTTCGGCACAGTTTGGATGGGAGACAATACAACGCATAGGGAGCAATTGAGAGTTTTTGTTCCAATGTTGTTAACCCTTGGTCTCACTGGAATGGAATTTTCTGGTATACAATTTTGTTGATATATTGCATTAACCATTCTTGCAGACTTTTTATAGAAGGAACTTGATATCTACTGCAATTTTCCTACAGGTGCTGATGTTGGTGGCTATTTTGTAAATCCTAAGCCCGAATTACTACTTTGATGGTACCACTTAGGTGCATATTCTTCTTTTTTTAGAGATCATGCACATCATGACACCAAGAGGAGAGAGCGTTGGTTATTTGAATAAAAATTATCTACCCTACTTGTTTTTGTTGTCTTTCTCATGACCTGCCACACACCACAATAATTTATATAATTTTGGCTCTATTCCTAATAGACATTGTTTTTTGTGGCACAATGTATATGTAACGCCCTTTCAACACCGAACTAACAAACAACTTGGATGCCATTTTAGACAGTAAATATTTCCATTTGGCTTTAAACCCAAATATTTTTCCATTTGTTTATCATAATTGGCTTCTCTCGGGCCATAAATACTGCATTTCCTGCCTATATTTGATCCTCAAGGATGCTTGGATGTTAATTATATTTGATTCAGCTGACTTGGTTATGAGGGAAAATGAAACTCTTTGGGCTTATGAATGTTTGAATCGAGTGATTTAGGATATATAAATATTGGCAATGTTCTTTGACCATGGAATTTGGGGTTTTGTCCTTACGGGTTTAGTGTTTCAGGGATTTGTGAGTTAAAAACCTCAAAAATATTTTGATGGGAATATGCCTTTCAAATATTTGAGGAGTAAAAAACATGGAGGACAATGTGCAGAGTAGCTAGAGTCTCCACCGCAGCAAGGATATATGTTCCCACTATGAGATTCTAGAGAGGGTTGGCAACAGAACTTATTTGAATGTGTACAAAGAGAAGAGAAAGGAGGAGGACCTGATAGTGACCCTTAAGGAGGTCCATGACTATCAAAGCTATTGGAGAGAGATTGAGGCACTCCAAAGGCTTTCTGGGTACCCCAATGTTGTGAGGCTTTATGAGTGTTTTTGGATGGAAAATGAAGACGTAGTTCTGGTTCTGGAGTTTCTACCTTCGATCTATATTATGTCATAAAGTTTGCTAATAATAAGGGAGAAAATGGTATTTCTAAGGCTGAGGTTAAGGCCTATCTAATTCAGATCTTGCAGGGGTTGGCTCACTTCCATGCCAATTGAGTACAGATGATATACTGGCTTCATATTTCCATCTAATTTTTTTTTTATTTCTTGTTTCTTTCTGAATTCTAATTGAATTTGTTATTGTAATTCTTGTTTGATTCTAATAGAACATCTCTTATAGGCCAAGTAGGTTTTAAGAGGATTTATAAAAAAATACATGTTACCAGACACTTGACGAGGAGACCTTCATTTCCTCTTACTCTTCCCCTTCCTATCCATCCTCGACACTACATTATGATACTACTAATTAATCTTATATGTATATTAGGTCTTAATAGGAATTAGGATGTAAAAATGCAATATTAGCAAATACTTGACGAGGAGACAGTCATTTATTTCTCCTTCCCATTCTTATCATGCCTTGACTCTACATTAGTAGATCAAAAATATTTTTTACACAGTATGATATATTATATATGTAGCAATGGGTTGGTTCATCTTTGTTACACTTCGAACCCTCTAGATTATTTCTCCCATTTTTTGTAATTTTCCTATATTCCATTATGTTTCTGGTAACATAACATGAACTCTTCAATGTTTCAGGTTCATCAGATATGTTGAAAGGATGTTTCAACAAATGCTACATGTGAAAATTCCAACTATTTTGTAGTAGTCATTTGCAGATATATAATATTAGTCAAGACCTTTTAATCTGAAATCTTGAAAATTGTTTCACTGATGTAAAAGGATTTGGAAACTAGATAAATGAATTTATTATGCCATTTAGTATAACTATTCACACATATGATGAATATAAGTGTAAGGTTAAGAATTTACCAAGTTGAAACTCCATAGTTCTTAAAGGTTAATGATTCTTTGTCTGTAGGATGCCTGAACATTCTAAAACTCTTTGATATTTGAAATCGTAAATTCATATCTACAGGAAAGGATAGTTGAAGAGCCTGCAACCATCTATGAGGAAGAGTATGAGATTCCTTGAGAGGATATCATTGCTGATTCCCCAAGAGAAAGGTTGATGGAGAATGAGGATAGTGTCAAGGGAGTGTGGAATGAAATGGAAGAGGATTCAGTCACTACGATTGAATCTAATTTTGATGACATGGAAGAAAATGGGAATTCAAGATAGAAAAATGAAGGTGATATGTTGATGCATGGATTCACATCTGGTGTTGGAACTCGATGGTAGAGAGATCCAGAGTTGCTTTACGGAGCAACAATCTATGGCAAATAAATTGATTTGTGGTCGTTGGGTTGCATTCTGGGGTATCTCTTGAGTTTATAACCTCTCTTTGCTGGGGCTTCATAGATTGATAAACTTAATAGGATGGTTAAAGTTCTTGGGATTCCAACAGAAGAAAATTGGATTGAATTCTCTAATCTTCCTAATTATAGGAAACTTTGTTTTCCGGTTGATGCTCTAATCTTCCTGATTATAGAAATCACGTTCGATGAAATGGGGAATCCTTAGAATTTTTTTATTTTTCAAAAATCACATTGTGGAAAGAGTAAATACTATATCATCATCTTCAATAATAAGTTTGATTCGCAGAGATAGGTATGCGTACATTATGATTTAAGAAGATGACCACAAATTTTGGCTTGGTGTTTCCATTTGAAGTAAATTTGATGTTTCCTTATTTCCATGCTATTCCTTATTTTGGATATTTTATTTTAATGATAAATCTTCATAGTGATGGACGTGGAGAATCCATTCAAAACATTCTGTAATGGAGAAGAGCTCTAGTAAACCAGGGGGTGTTATCCTTTCTCAAGGTTCAAAAAGGAGTGCTCAAGGTGGAACTTCCTTTACTAACAACTTCTCTTCAAGAACATGGCCAAATTGGGGGGTGAATAGTCATCCATGGAGCAACTATGATAGGTTTGGGTGGCAGTGTTCTAGAAGTCAGGGAAGATGAGAACACGGATTGGGAGGTAATGACAAAGAAAGGGATCATCCAAGGCATGATCAGGATGTACTAGAGAAAGGTTATTCCTTTTTTTGTGTATAGAAAGATATTTTGATTGTAGATTTAATTCTACTATGTTTTCATTTATGGTATGGTATTTATAAATATTTATTCTAGAATTCATTGACTTTCTGCATACCAGAGCTCTCTCTCTATATTATTTTGTTTTTCTATTTTGGGGGATAATTTGTCCATGCTTGATTGGTTCTCTTGTTGTTTACACAAACCCACTTAAAGATAGAGACATCCTTGGGATGTGGGGGTTTCATTTTACTGTAAGCGCCATAAAATAATCAGGAATTTAGTATTAGGTTCCATGATAATAGTCCCTATAAGAATTAGTGCAATAAAATAGCAAGGAATAGAGAACAATGTAGAAAATTGAACATAAAGGGAGAGGCGTAAATAATAGAAATTATTATGGAATATAATATTAATATTTTATACTATATGTGAGTCACTATAGCCTATGTGACATATATGTTTGCATACAAAGCTATTAATATAAGAATTCGCTTATAACGAAACAATAGAAAAAGAAAGAAGCAAAAGAGAAAAGTGTGGGGCAGAGTAAAGGTCTGGTCCAATATTATGGTACAAAAAATTATTGGACACATCTGGATGTTTCCTCCCTTGGCCTGGCCCATCCATTGTTTATTTTTCCATTGCAAATATCTTTATCTTGTCTCTGGTTTGGACCATCTTGCATTCATAATCACTACCACTCCTGCTGTCTACCCCTAAAAAGTTGTCTCCTGGCTGCTAATTTGGGGGACATTTTATGGTGGACATTTGATGTGGGTTGTATGTTTTGGAGGGATCTCTATATTTTCTTAGACATATTTTCCTTTTTAAAATATCTTTTTTCCAGAGAAATAGTTTCCCCCGCCCTCATGCACTAAAGGATGCATGGAACTCTCATAACCCTTTGTTCAAATGAAATATTTTTGGTCAAAGGAGTCGATGCGATAGAGCTTTTATAATAGGACAGCAGCAAGTCAAAACATTGAAAGTTCTCATACAAATGCTAGAATTACACTACTTTATGTAGATAATGCAATGAATATGTAATGGACAACCTTAAAAGCCTCTGTTCAAATTTCAAACAGAATATTCTGATAATGTGTGGGTCACTTTTTAGATTAAGTTATTACAATGGAAGCATGCAAACTAAAATAAGAAGGGATACTGTAGTTTATCACTAACAACCTATGATGCTATTTAATAGTTTCATTTTTAAGACAAATTTTATTTATTATTATATAGATTGCTTTTCTGTGGACATTTCTTTCTTTGCAATTTCTTTCTATATCTTATAAAGTGATATATTATTCTTTGCAAAATCCTGGTTTTGGAGCTTTTGCTATAATTCTCTTGCTCTTTTTTCACTCTATTCACCAATATACCTCCTTTTTTTTCTGCTTCCAATTGAATTCCATTGAAGGAACATTTGTTTCTTAGTTAGGTCTCTTTAAATGCTTGTTTTAAAATTTCATTTGTTTTCAACTAAAATTTTAAGCAATACCCAACTATGGTATTTGTATGGTCAAAAAATCAATGTCCAAAGTGGTTGATTTCACTAGTGTAGTGCAAGTAAATGCCATGACATGTGAGATTTTTGTTCGGATTTTATATATTTCTTCCAGGTGATTCTTTTAGTGGCCTTTGTTGAGGTAACATTTTTGTTTCCAAAATTGATCATTCTTCAAACCCAAAAAGCTATAGCACTATCTATTAAATACACACACATTTGCTTATTTCATTACATTGGTATTGGATTTATTCTTTAAAAAATTGACAATGTCTGGCAAAACAACATCACTGTTCTTAGATGTAGCATATTGAATCATTTACATTCTTGAGTTGTGAATCTAGGATGCAAACTCTGGAAGGTGGTTTCATGGTGATGACCATCTCGCCCGGCATGGAATGCCATCTGAACATGATGGCCTTTTAGGAAGTCGGACTAGTCCAATATCATCAAGGTCATCAGGAGGTTCTATCATCCCAAATACTCTGGCACATGATCGACATCATTCTGGTCGAACAAATCATGAAAATGATACATATCAGCCTCTTTGTTCATCTAAGGTTTGTACCCTTAGTCAATTTTAGCCGTAGAATGTATAACTCTTTGAATAGGGTAAGTTTATTAATAATGTTGTGCCTTTTTCCAGGTCGGTACTCATTCATGATTAAAGATAACAGACTTCTATAATGATGAAACTTTTTGTACTGATGAGATATCCAATCAAGAAAGAATTCAACAGGAGAGAAGAAGAAGAGGTATGGTACATTTTTTCTAATTTATCGAAAACCTAGAATTAAGAATACGTTTGATGTAGATTCCATTCTCAGTGCAAATGTTCTGATTGCTTGAAGTTGTGCAAAGGAATTGCAGATTTATCTTTAGATTATTTCCATGCTCATAATTTTGTGTCTGTCTCTGTAAACTTGTCAAAGAAGTTCATGGTTTTTTATAATTCTTCAGTTTGCTAATTATTTTTCAATTATTTTTCTAAGATTCTTTCGAACAAGTGAGGAAGGAACAATAAAAGGTGCTTCAGGAAAAATAGAAAGTTAATGCTCAGAAGCAAGTTGAACATCATGCATGTCATTTGAGAAATACTCTAATATGAAGTATGATGAACAATTTATTCTGGAGGATGGGGAGAAATTAGAAGATCGCTAAGTTATTCTCCCTCTTCCAGGTCAATCAACAACGTCTACATCTGCCAAAACTAGTCTGCCTCTAGTCTCAATTCCACCAAGGCCTTTGGTACCTCCAAGATTTTCCAAAATTTCACTTGATAAAAGCATTTCTGTGAAAGCTACAAATCAAGTTACATTACAGGTAGCACCTTTGATTTTCTGCTTCTACAGTTCTACTTGATTTCCCTTCTTCAAAATATTATTTCGAAAACATTGTAAAAATGGTAGATTGTTTCTTATTGCTCATTTCATTAATGAGCGGTCATTTGTTGGATATTAATAAAATTATCTTATTTTGTCTTATTATTTATAAACGAGGACAGTTTTTTGTTGTTTTGCACTATTATTTGTTTATGCAGATACTACATTGCTTGAATGATGTTCAATGTTAACCTTGTATAATATTTGTTAAATGATTTAACATTGTATAATTTTTTACATGTTGTTAATACTGAAACAGCCAAAATTTCCAGTGATGTTGCCAAATAAATACCCCTTTGGATGGTAAAGGAAACCAAATGAAAGAGGAGAAACTAATCAAATCAACCAGTGGCACCAATAAGCATGAACCTTAGGTATCGGGTCACGATACTTATGGTATATTGGCATCTGCTGAAGATGACAAGGGTCAGCTATAGGTGTTTGGAAATGTTGATTGTTATCAAGACACTAGTAGCTTAAATATAGCACCTAATTTATTGAAGGTTGATAGAACTATCAGCCTACCAGAAAGTGAGCATGATGGTTGCAGCCATTCCAATTCTTGTGGAATCCAAAGATCCTTTTACTGCTTCACTTTCATAAAATTCACTAAACTCTTGGCATTGCTTCACCTATATCCTTATCATGGCCATCTGGAGTAGAGTCTCAATAGATGCAAATATCTTCATTCCTTATCATAATGAAGCCTTCGAAAATAATCTGTCTGAAATCCTCCACTAATGAAACCTTCCTTGTTGGGCAGGGCCTCTGTGAATATTCGATCTTCGTTGTCTTTGTAGAAAGCTCATGCAATTTATTTTATCACATGCATCCTATAATCTTTTAACAAAGATTTCCATCATTGTCCTCCTAGGTTTTTGTTGTTTTTTGAGGAAATGGTGTGTATGATTTGATATGACATCAAATAAAATAACACAGATACAGTATTGAAAGAGAAAAACATAATTTTCTAATTCAGTGTATTTGTTGTGCTCACTTGTGCGACTGTGGCATATTGTATTGGCTGCTAGGAACGACATTTTCTATTCTGGAAATAGTGGATGATTTTAGGTAATTGGAAATATTTTACCCATGACAGTGGTTGATCTTAGTGGGTATAGATTGATGTTTCTTGAATAAATCCAATGTAGCTATTAAAGGTGGATTGATCTATACTAAATGTATATGTTTTCTCCATGTTTAACATCAAGCCCTTGTCAAGAATAAGGTGCTTCATTTTTTATGAATTCATAGAGATGACCTTCTTCCAACTATCCAACAATAGTGTTCCGACGTGTTTTGGTAGCAGTGGGTTTTTTAATGATAGAGTTGAAAGTAGAAGATGTATGGATGAGTCCAAGTATATTCAATGGACATTTTAACATTCAAATTGAGGCAACAAAGTAAATTTATAGAAGTGTTTTTATCAATTCAATAGCGACACTAAAGCTTAGATAAGTTTTTCACGTTCGGTAGGAAAGCTTGCTATTGACTGATGTTTTGGGTGCTTTACATTAATCTATGGGATTTAGTTACCTTCTCAAAGTGTCCATACAAATATAAAGAAGGGGATAAATGAAGAGGGTCTCCTCTTCTTCATTTACTAGTAATTACTCATGAAGTAGTGAAAGTTTCCGTTTCCATTTACTAGGTTCACTGCTTTCTTTCCATGTGGCTGAAGTGAAGCTGAGACCACTCTTACATCAAGGAGTAGAGTATGTTACTTTTTATAGGCCACTGAATTCATTTATTGCAGCCAGGTGAAAACTACAGTACAGTTTTGCTTAAGTTTTTTGTTGGTCAGGCCTTCTTCAAAGCTTCCAATAACATGTAGTAGAAAATTGGATTTCAAAGATATTTTTCGTGCTGGGAGGTCAAATCTGATTTGGTGCAATGTGCTAGCATGAATTTCAAATGTAATTTCTTTGATTGGAATAGTGTGGGATCTACAAAGTTTTTCAAAATGAGGCAAGAAATCGATGATGTAGCTTTGAAGGGTTCTCTTGATTTGAATAGAGTTGTTCCTTCCAAGTATCCTTAAATTTATTCTGTGTAAAATTTACGTTGTAATTTCTAAATGATGTGAAAAGTTTTGTTACCTGTGTAATCCTTTCTTTTGATGAAGTTTGAATTCTTAACTTCGTCTAGGAATGCCAAGCACTCTTATTATTTATACAAGAGAGTTCCTATTATCATTTGTTGAATTGGATAGTTGCACTAATCAGCCAAGTGGGATTGATCCCCAGATTCTAAGGTACATCCTAGTTCATGAATTATTTTTATCATTTTGGAAAACCTGCTAGATGAAATGGGGAAGCTTTAGAATTTTTTTATTTGTGCAGAAATCATGTTGTGGAAGGAATAAATAATGCATCATGATCTTCAACAAGAGGTTTGATTCAAAGAGGTAGGTATGGGTACATTCTGATTTAAGAAGATGACAACAAATTTTGGCATGGTGTTCGCATTTGAAGTGAATCTGATGTTTCCTTGTTTCCATGCTATTCCTTATTCCGAATATTTTATTTTAATGATAACCCTTCACACTGATGGAAGTGTAGAAGCCATTCAAAAAAATTTGGATTGGCAAAGAGCTCCAGGTAACCTAGCGGGTATTATCCTTTCTCAAGGTTTGAAAAGGAGTGATCAAGGGGGAACTTCCTTTACTGACAACTTCTCTTCAAGAATAGGCCCAAATTGGGGGCAAAACTGTCATTCATGGAGCAACTATAATAGGTCTGGCCGACAAGGTTTTGGAGGTCAGGGAAGATGGGAACACAAATTGGGAGGCAACGACAAAGAAAGGGATCGTCCAAGGCATGATCGGGATGTGCTAGAGAAAGGTTATTCCTTTTTTTTGTATAGAAAGAGATTATGATTGTAGATTGAAGTCTACTATGTTTTCATTTATGGTATGGTATTTTATAAATCTTTATTCCAGAATTGATTGAATTTCTGCATACCATAACTCTCTCTATATATTACGTTGTTTGTCTGTTTTGGGGGATAAGTTGTCCATGCTTGATTGGTTCTTTCGTTGTTTACACAAACCCACTTACAGATGGAGAAATCCTTGGGATATGGGGTTTGCATTGTACTATAAGTACCATAAAATAATAAGGAATTTAGTAGTATGTTTCATGATAATAGTCTCTATAAGAATTAGTGCAATAAAATAACAAGGAATAGAGAAGAATGTAGAAAATTGAACTTAGAGGGAGAGGCGGAAATAATAGAAATTATTATGGAATAGAATATTAATATTTTATACTTTATGTGAGTCATAGTGGCCTTTGTGCCCTGATGTTTTCATACAAAGCTATCAATATAAGAATTCCCTTATAACCAAATAATAGCAAAAGAAAACAGCAAAACAGAAATGTGTCGGCAAGAGTAAAGTTCTAGTCCAATATTACGGTACAAAAAAGTATTGGACTCATATGGATGTTTCCTCCCTTGGCATGGTCCAGCCATTGTTTATTTTTTAATTGCAGATCTCTTTATCTTGTCTGTGGTCTGGACCATCTTGCATTCATAAATGCTGCCAGTCTTGCTGTCTACCCCTGAAAAGCGATCTCCTAGTTGCTGATTTGGGGCACATTTTATGGTGGACATTTGATGTGGGTTGTATGTTTTGGAGGGATCTCTATGTTTTCTTAGACACGTTCTTTTAAACACCTTTTCTCGGGAGAAATAATTTCCCCCGCCCTCGTGCATTGAAGGATGCATGGAACTCTCATAACCCTTTGTTCAAACAAAATATTTTTTGTCAACGGAACTGCTGTGATAGAATTTTTATAACAGGACAACAGCAAATCAAAACATTCAAAGTTCTCGTACAAATGCTAGAATTACACTACTGTATGTAGAGAATGCAATGAATATGTAATGGAAAACCTTAAAAACCTTTGTTCAAACTTCAAACATAATATCCTGATAATCTGTGGATCGCTTTTTAGATTAAGTTATTACAATAGGAAACATGCAAAATAAAATAAGAAGGGATACTGCATTTTATCACTGACAACCACTGATGCTATTTAATAGTTTATTTTTGAAGGCAAATTTTCTTTATTATTATATAGATTGCTTTTCTGTGGACATTTCATTCTTTCCAATCTCTTTATATAGCCTATAAAGTCATATATTATTGTTTTGCAAAATCATGATTTTGGAGCTTTTTCTATAATCCTCTTGCTCACATACAAACTAAAATAAGAAGGGATACTGTAGTTTATCACTGACAACCACTGATGTTATTTAATAATTTCTTTTTGAAGGAAAATTTTCTTTATTATTATATAGATTGTTTTTCTATGGACATTTCTTTCTTTGCAATCTCTTTCTATAGCTTATAAAGTCATATATTATTGTTTGCAAAATCCCGATTTTGGAGCTTTTGCTATAATACTCTTGCTCTTTTTTCACTCTATTCACCAATATTCCTGCTTTCCTTTCTTCTTCCAATTGAACGACATGGAAGGAGCATTTGTTTCCTTTTCAAGTCTCTTTAAATGTGTGTTTTAAAATTTTGTTTGATTTCAACTGAAAGCTTAAGCAATGTCCAATTATGGTATTTGTATGGTTAAAAAATCAATGTCCAAAGTGGCTAATTTCCCTAGTGTAGTGCAAATAAAGGCCATGCCATGTGAGCTTTTTGTTCAGATTTTATATATTTTTTCCATGTGATTCTTTTCGTGACCTTTGCTAAGGTAACATTTTTGTTTCCCAAATTGATCATTCTTCAAACCCAAAAAGCTATAGCACTATCTATTAAATACATACACATTTGTTTATTTCATTACATTTGTATTGGCTTTCTTCTTTAAAAAACTTGACAATGTCTGTCAAAATATTAGCAATGTTCTTAGATGTAGCATACTGAGTCATTTTACATTCTTGAGTTGTGAATCTGGGATGCAGACTCTGGAAGGTGGTTTCACAGTGGTGACCATCTCACCCAGCATGGAATTTCATCTTAACATGATGGCATTTTAGAAAGTGGGGTTGTTCCAACATCATCAATGTCATCAGGAGGTTCTATCATCCCAAATACTTTGGGACATGATCAACATCATTCTGGTCAAACAAATCATGCAAATGATACATATCATCCTCTTCTTTCATCTAAGGTTTGTATCTATACTAAAGTTTAGCTCCAGAACGTATAATTCTTTGAAGAAGGCAAGTTTATTAATAATGTTGTGTTTTTTTCCAGGTCGATACTTATATTGGCATCTACTGAAGATGATAAGGGTCAACTGCAGGTGTTTGGAAATGTTGATTGTTATAAAGCCACTGACCTCTTAGATATAACACCTAATTTATTGAAAGCTGATAGAGCTATCATCCTACCAGAGAGTGAGCATGATGGCTGCAGTCTAGATTCCAAGAGAGCCAGAGAAGATGAGGAAAGAAGCAATGACAACACAGAAACACTAGAGTGTATCGTGGATAGGTTGTTTGGAAATGCCTCTACTGATTTTGATAAACAAGATGTTTCCATTGCATATCAGGTTAGTATTGTGGAAATTTGTAACTTTCGTCAAAGATCAAAAGAGAAAGGGATTTTAAGAAAGAGACATGTTTATTTTATATTGGTAGAAAGATAAATGGGGTAAATTTGATTTTTATAATTATATTGTTGGTTATTTTTTTGATGCTGTAGTTTGGCTGATATAATTGAACTTGAATTTGAAAGACTATTCATTGTCACATATGGTTGCTCTATTTATTATTGATTAATGTAAAATTTGTAAGTTAATTGTTAATTTAAGGTGAAATGACAAAATTAAATGGTCCAAATATATAGATTTCAGCTGTTTATATGATATCTACTATAGGATTTTAACTGTCATTGCATCACCTATTCGTTCTGATGTTATTGAAGGAGTTTGTGAATCTTTTGGGGACATTACAGTCACCTATATTTGAACATATTACTAGCATACACATTTGTATGTATTTGTGTATATATTTAGATATTTATTGATTAGTTAATTCCTTTGTTCTTTACCATGTGCAGGTTGCTTGTCACATGTTTTGTTGGACCAAAGTAATGGCCTATGTAGATTATTATGAGTGTGCTTTGACAAATGGTGTTCTCAACATCCAAATATGTAATGAGCTCGGGATCATGATTTATATGCTTCCCCAAGAATTTGGAATTTTTAAGATTGTTTTATTCAATTCAAATGCTAATAAAAACAACCTACGTTCAGATAGGGAAAACCAAGGTTTTCTTTAGAGCAGGTCAAATGGATGAATTATATGTTAGAAGAAATTACGTACTAGGAAATTCAACAAAAATTATTCAGTGCAAAGTTCGTTCATCTATTGCTCAAAAAGAATTTCTTGATTTGTGCAATGTTGCCATTGATCTTCAGGCCTTATGGAGAGGTATTTCATGTTCATGTATTTGTAGGTATACTAGTTGTAAATATTTATGAATTTTGAGTACACCTGCTGTTCATTGGAATTGTTTCTTTTTCCCATGTTAAATATTGTTAAATTACTATGTACATTTTCAGCTATGTGTTTTCCTTTTTAGCGAGCAAATTTTTTTATTGATTAACATATGTTGTTTGTAGGTAACCTTGCTCAAAAGATTTATAACAACATGATGAAGGAGGTTGTTTCAGTGTGGATAGAGACGCATGTGTGCAAATATAAAGCTCATAAAGCTTAGAAGCATGTGCATTGCAAATAAAGAAGCACGTGAACAAATAGAAAGCTGAGGAAGTGGGCCATTGAGTAAGAAGAGCCTATTGCTGAGAATTTTCCATTGAGTATGAAGAGCATGTTGTTGAGAGTTTCAAGCTGCTAAGTATGGTTTTGAAGCTGCAACACGATCTAAGTATGGCTTAGTAGCCAAGAACAAGTGGGATGGTTTAGCCATTGTAATCTTTTGAAAATTCATCGATGTGCTAGATGATTTTCATGTAAAGTTATATGGAGATAGTTTTTGAGAAAACTCATATTTATTGTAATAGTTGACATTTCATATAATATAATTTGTGCGGTTCAAAAATTATATGTAGGTTGTACTTTGGATTATTTATAAGTGTTGTAATTAACTAATTAATATAACTTTGCATAATTCACATGTGTATTAGATGTTGATAAATAATGTATGGTTTTTTTTTTTAATTTAAACTTAAAATCATATTCAAAATTTATACTGATTAATAATGGACACCATTAAAACTATTAAAATATAATAACCACACACAAAAGGACTAAAAATTACTAAATTAGTGACCAATAAATGAGATTAATGACCAAAATTCACATATAAAATGACCAAAATTGAGAGATATGTGACCCAATAATGAGATATAAATGACCAAATAAACGACCAAAAGTCACATATCAATGACCAAAAAACAGTTTTGGTGGCTAATTACCCGACCAAATTTGGTCATATTTTAGTCTGTCATGCGGTCACTAATTTGGTTATAAATGTGGTCATATATTTGGTCATTGATTTAAATATATGACAAAATTAGTGACAAACTATATGACCAAATTAATGACCAACTGACAATCTATAAATGTCAAAAATAAAAATGACCAATTTTGGTCGCATAATAAAAGACCATAAATTAGCCACCAATGATCGCCAAACCAAAAATGGTCATTGATATGTGGAGTTTGGTCATTTTTTTGGTCACTAATCTCTCATTTTCCACTGGTGCACAATATCTTAACACCCCCATTGGTCTCCACCTCTAACTCCTTAACACTTCTTCTCCATTTCTACCTTTAACCCCTTACCACCCCCTCCCCCAAACCTTTAAATGGTATAATAACAGAAAAATAATGCAGTTCTAAATCACGTGCCCATTTTTGTTAATTAAATCGCGTGCTCATTTTTTTTAGTCCAAACACATGCATGTTTCATTCCATAAAAATGAGGGAACATTGTTGTTAATAAAAACCATACTTGTTATTGTCACATATGCTCCTAACCTGCCACCCCCAACTCCTAAATGCCTATCACACCTCTCTCTCTCTCTCTCTCTCTCTCTCTCTCTCTCTCTCATTCACATAAAAACACCCCTCCCTTATATAAATCCCCAACCAATCCAACTACCTCTAACCCCCACCCCCCATCCTATTACATCCCCTCTAGAATACCTAGACACCCCCATATGAACCTCACCCCGCCCTCCCCACTCCTAAACTCCTAACACACTTGTTCATTTATCTCTCTCTCTCTTATACACACACATCCCTATCTTTTCCCTTACCACTAACACCCCCTAACCTATAACCTACAACACCTAGAAACCCCCACACAGATCCATAAGTCTCCCTCTACCATTGATACCCCCTCCCTTATATCACTCCTGAACTAATACAACTACGTATAACCCCCACCCCCTATTACATCCCCTCTACATTCACCTATACACCACCACATTAATCCAACCCCCCCCCCCCCCCCCCCCCCC